>SKCR01011686.1:0-143817 GCA_019454045.1 Zanthoxylum bungeanum
AATAAATAACTTTATTAAAATATGAGTGTTCAAAAAAAAAAATTGGATTGCAAATAGCCCCACCCTTTTCATAATTGCTTTTCTTTGGAGTTATATAAAAAAAAGTTCCAAGAGAATTTTTAGAACTTAAAATTAGGGTTATCAAATGAGTAAAATTTGAAAAAGTTCAACTTCAATTCAAGTGTTGTTTTTTAAACACAAGTTTTGAAAAAAGCTTGATTTTTCTTGCATGCAAAGCTTTTTTTTTTTTTCGCAATGTGTTTAATTAAATACACTTGAGCTAATATTGGACTTTTCCAAATTCGGCCCAAATGTTGCCTTCACTTATGGTGCGTTTACGTATTCGTAATCGGAATGAGATGGAATCAGAATGAAATGGAATCGGAATGAGCTGGAATCAGAATGGTAAATCGAAATCAAAATAAGTTGTTTACTTAACTGTAGGAATCAGAATCGGAATGAAGCAGTATTACCATTAATGTGTTTACTTTGTCCAGTAATCAGAATGAATTATTACAAAGTTACAAAAATATCATTAGTTATAATTATATATTAATTATTATTAATGTTTTATGTATTAACTTACTTAATGTTAAATTATTCTTTTATTAAAATATTAAATATTATTTTATTATTAATTATTGATTAATAGTTTTTATTAATTATTAATTATTTAAGTATTAATTATTATTAATGTATTAAATACTAAATATTAAATTATTCTTTTATTAAAATGTTAAATATTAATTATTATTAATTATTAATTATTATTTATAAATTATGATTACTTATTAATTATTAATACATTTATTTATTATTTATAAATTAATATTAATTAATTATTTTATGGATATATTGTAATTTCCCATCAATAATGAGAATATGAATTTTATTCCCATGAGGTGGTGGGAATGTGATTCTCATTCCCCATTCCCAAATTTATGGGCCCCACTCTCATTCTCTTTCCCATTTTTATTCAATTTTATGAAGTAAACAACCTTATTGGAAATGATTCTCATTCCTCCATTCTCATTGCCCTTAAGTAAACACACCATTGTTTAATATAATGCCAGTAGTTTTCAGATGTACATTCCTAGACTTCCTAATTTCAGAGCTTGTTTCCGAAAATTATATTATGTGCCGGGTGTATATGTCATCTCTCTCACAGCAAGCGGGCCCCACAACTGTGTGGGGCCCGCATGCTGTGAGAGAGATGGCATATACACCCGGCACATGATATACCACCTCGCTTGTTTCATAACCAACTGCACACTTTCTTGTTATGTAATCTAGGAAAGAAGCAATGTCAATGTTTGGGAAGCAATCCCAGTCATTCCACAACTAACAAATATTATTATACTTATTAATGAAGGTTACAATCATCATTGTTACTTGAATCATTACTCTAACCTCATTGCATTTGCATATTTGACTTCAAACACATTTAGCTCAATCATGACTTTATCATGAAGAAATTTCAAGAAACTAGAATCAACCTAATCATCAACTACTATTGCTTCTCATAAAATTCTAAACTTCTTAGCATTTCGATTGTCAGAAAATATACCATTCCATATTTCCATTCACTTCAATGAAATTCTAAACTTTAAAGAAGCATTGACTATCTTAAAAGATAAAAAAGTTCTTACAATTTGAAACCCCAATCCCACATTTTTTTCTTTGGTCTAGTGTGTAAGGCTTCAAGCCTGCAGCAGCCAACTTGCTAAAATCCTTGGAATGCAAAATATGTACAGGGGCAATTCAAGCCAAACTTAAATAAGGTTTCGATAAATTCAACATCCAAAGGCTTGAAATGATCTTCATGTAGCTCTCTCTGGAAGTTTATGTGGTTGTGGATTGTGATGGTAACCTAGGGTGGTTATGCTCGCTTTCATAGGTAACAATAAGCATGGATGGATCTTCCAAGCACCGCTCCACATGCTTCCTGGCTGGACAACCTCTAATGCTGCTACATTTGTAGTATCCCCTACACAAGTTCAAAAAAGGTTTCAAAGTCATAATGTTCCTTTCAAATTCAACTCGAAATTCACATTTCTTTAACACAATTATCCAATATGCTTGAAAGTGCACCTAAAAGCTAAATAATAACCAAACCCTATCATGGGAGACAAGTTTCCACGCTTGACCTTGACACTTATCTTCAAAATCAACAGAAACACGCCAATCAATTCAGTAAAGACGGATCAAGCACCTAAAATTCATTCAAATGGGGCCACGATGACATCCAACCTTATCATAATTCATTGGCAACAACTTGCACAAAAGTAATAGAATAACTGCTCACACAGGCATAAATGTACCAACCATAGAGGGTCTTCAAACACATTATATTACATTTTGAGAGTGCAAGAAGATAGAGAAGGCAAAATAAAAGGTTCCTCATCTACCTACTCGAAGACTTCCCTTTAAAAACACCATTTCTTTTTCAATTAACATATTACCACACTGAATTATACTGTTTCAAATTCAATGTTCATATACTCACTAACTCACATCAAGCCACAAAACAGTTACGAGTAGAACTGCAAATTCTATCCTTAAATTTAAATCACCATACAACAGAACTATAGAGATTGCAAATTAATCTCATATCAAATAGCATAAATTGAATATACCTAGGGTGAGGAGAACCCTTGATTGGCTTTTGCCCATACTTCCTCCACGAATAATCATCAGGAGGGATATCAGCAAGCTTGTTGCTGATGGCAGGTACCTTGATTGACCTTTTCACCCTATGCTTCCTGCCAATAAGCAACCAATTAAGCAAAAACAAGAAGAAAAAATTGCAAGCTACAAATAAAATGAAAAAAAAAATATAAATAAACTAACCTCTTCTTTGAGCAGTGGCATCTACCACTGCTTCCACATGTCACACTCCCATCTTCCCCCCTTCCAGAACACTTCCTCTTGTGGTGTTGTGAACTCTGATCTGAAGAACGCAGTGCCCTGATCAAATGGAAGCCACTTCCATCCAAATTATCCACACTACCATCCATACTCAAAGAAGAAATGAAAGACCTGTTGGATGACATTGTAGGTGTGCAGCTAGGGCTATCAAATTTCAGGTTAACTCCACTATTGGTTTTTCTAAACATCATTTCAGCTTGAAGCTTCATTTGATGCTGATGTTGCCGCTGCTGCTGAAGTTGTAACCTCTGTTGTTGCTGCTGGAGGAAATGATATTGTGCTGAAGCCGAAGCTGAAGGTGTTTGCTGAGAAAATTGTAGAGGGTGTTTCCCATTTGAGATCAACTCCAAAGATGGGTTCCCCAAAGATAATGAACTTTTAGAGAGTGATCCCATTTCTTGAACTGGGTTATCATGAAAACTAGATTGGAGAAATTGTAGATTTTCGGATGGAATTTCAGTTCTATGGTAAGGATTTTCTAAGAAGATGGATTGGTTAACAGAGGCTGGTAACTTCTTGAGCTTCCTTACTCTTGCATGACCTAACCCAGTGTTAAGAAGAGAAACAACTTTCTTCAACCTAAAAACAGCTTCTCCAGTTTCTACCATTAAATTCCTATTTTGAACTTGATCTTGAGGCTGAGTCAACAAACTTAAAACTCTGTGGCAGCTCTCAACTGCTGACTTGTTAGCTTCTTCAACCTCCTCCATGTTAACCCCCCCACCTAAAAAAAAAAAAAAAAAACCTAAACCCCCAAAACCAAAATAACCAAACCAAAACAGACCATAAATACACCAAAGATCACAACTTTTTATGGTAAAAAAAAAACTATCAAATTTCCATTTCCAGATCACAATTTGATGATTCAAACTTCCCAAATACTTAAGCTTCCAAATTACAAGAGCCCAGAAGCTAAGATTCAGCTGAGTCTGTGAATATCAATTTGAAAAAGAAAAAAAGAAAAAAAAAACCTTCAAACACGAAAATATTTCAACATAGAAATCTACAAACACTTAAAATAAAGATTCAAAAAGAACCAAAGATCAGACCTTTGTTGGATTTGGTGCTGTCAAACCCTAAAGGTTTCTTCATCTCCTCCCATGGGCATTTTTTTCAAGACTGAAAGGTGTGAAAGAAAAGACTTTGCTTCTCTTCAAAATAAAATGCACACACCTCCATGAATGAGAACACAAATCTCCCATTTCTTTTTATTTATTTTATCATTATATTACACAAAATTTTCAACTGACAAAAGAAAAATTGAAACATCCGTCACTGTCACAGATTTGAGTGCGGGCCCCACATCAAAGACCTCGGTTCCTTTTTCTTCTCACGTTTCTGGTTTCTCTTATGCTGCAACTCCCTTGGCCTGGTTAAAATAGCCGTTGGCTTGGACTTTAATTACTTGCCTTGTATGCTTTTGTGACCAGGTATTAATTATGATGATCACTTTTACTTTTGTGTTAAAAGATAGATAGATGCTTGAAGGAGTTTTGATTTTCAGTATATTTATTGCCCTTTATTATGTAAATTATGTTCTTGCTTTTTGTATTTTGTATCATTTGCATTTTTCACTTTTTCAAACGGTTTCAGAATTTTCTAAACCAAATGAAGTTTAGTGAGTATACTTTGTCATTCTTATATCAGTGTTTTCATTTTGAATATAATCAATTTTTTTTTATATAAAATATTCCTAATTATTAATTTTTTTTGTGTGCAAAAATATCTATGTTGTATAACTTGAATAGACAGATAATAGTTTTAAAAAATGATGACTTTTAACTTCTTTTTTTTTTGGATGAATAATATTTCCCATTTTTTAACCAAACATAATAACCTTTAAATTCTAATGCAAATAATTCAAGAAAAGTGAAAAAAAAAAAATGCAAGTTAAAGTTATTAATCATTAAGATAGAGTTTTTGAAATTTGATTGGATTACTATCAAAGGCTAACAACAAAACTGAAGCAGAAAAAACAAAACACAAAAACAATTCGCAAAAGCCGAAGTCTTTAACTAAAGTCTAAACCCAAGGCCAAGGTGTTTGGGCAAACTGCCAACGAAGCTAAAAATACTGTGACAATTTCCTTTGTTTTTACTTTGCTTTTGCGTATTTTCTTCTCTCTCTCTAATATGTGAGACCATGAAAAATATTAACATAAAATAATAAAAATATTAGTTACGTGATATCATAAATTAATAAATATATAATATCAATAGTTATATTATTAAATTAAATTAAATTATCAAATACACGGTGACTATTTTGTATTTTAAAAATTTCTAATTGAGAATGCCACGTGTGAAATTGAGTGTTCCTGAAGTCTGACACGTACACTAAGGTCCTTGCTATCTTGCACCAGGGGAGCACTATTAGGTCGGTGATTGACAGGGAGTTGGCCACCTAGGTCCCAAAGCCGTTGACTTTTTGTATTATCTTAATTATGATCTGTAATAAGTCAATGGTGGAGGCGTAACTAGTACTTCGCCTTACCTAAAAAACAAATGTAGGCATATATCAAACATTACCCCTTATTTTTCCTTTGATATGAAAAAAAAAACGTTTTTTATATATTTGCAGTATAAATAGCCACTGTTCTGTATTAATAATACAATTTTTACTCTTTACTTCTCACTCCATTTAGGGGTGAGCATCGGTTCCGGGTCTATCCGGAATCGGTTGGAACCGGACCGATTTTTCGGGTTTGGAACCGGAACCGATTGTAACCGGTCCGGCTCCGGTTCCAAATTAGGAACCGATTTTAACCGGTCCGGTTCCGATTCCAAAATGTTCGGAACCGGAACGGACCATGGAACTGGTTTTTGGAGAAACAAAAAAAAAAAAGAAAGAAAGAAACTAAGATTGATCAAACCATAATTCTAGAGATATACATATTGAAGTTTTCTCACTGCTGAAGTTACATGGAGGTTTTCAAAAGAGGCAAAATGAATTACTAAATTGAAAATGTTCAGCGCAATAATAACTTTTTGTTGCTGCATTCATGAACAAACATATTTAATAAATTTCTTCATGATAGTACACTTATCTCCAGTATATATAACAAGTATACATGTGATCGGAACCTCATCTTGATTAGCCAGATTCCATCTAACAGCGTCAAGTTGTCGATAAAGTAAGGTGCAGTAAGTGTTTACTTTGGTGTTCTTTAAAGTCTACTCCTAACTGAACAAGTACTATAAAATTCTCAATCATCAACTGTTGAATGGAAACTTCATAGCTCCATGTGAAGTTCTTTTGTTGATTTTTCTAACACACTGTGAGAATATAGTTACAGGTTTTCCAGCAGTATTATAATGAATACATCAATTGCATAAAAAAGTTTAGGGTAATTTAGAACGGACCGGAACCGAATTGGAACCGATTAATAGGGTACCCTATTTAATTGGGTAGGTTCCGGTTCCACTTAGGTAGGAACCGATTTTTTCCGGGTAGGTTCCGGTTCCATGCGGAACCGGAACCGAAACCGATTTTGCTCACCCTAACTCCATTCGGATTTACATGGGCATGACAAGTAGACCCAGACGATCCGGGTTCGGTTAGATCCGGATCCGCAAAAAAACTACATTTAACCGGGTCCGGATGCGGGTCCGGGTGGTTCCAGACCCGGGTACCCGGGATCCGGTTAAATAAAAAAAAAAAAATTCCCCACTTAAGTAACGTTTAAATAGTTTTTTTTTTTTTTTACAACATGAACCAAAAAAAAAAGTATGGCCATTACTAGTTCCCCTGCTGTAAATATACTTCCTGCTTGCTATTGTCCTGTTTTTTCTTGTCGCCAACAGGTCCTAGAGAAAACAAAGTTAAACAATGAAAAATGAAAATGTATTCTGAACCTGGTGACAGTTACATAGGAGAGAAAAAAAAAGATGGTGATATTACAGGTATTTCTTCTCAATTTTTCAACATAATATTGAATAGTGGAACTAAAAAAAAGAAAAAGCAAACCAAAAAAAAAAAAAATGGAGTTGCGGATCTCGGGTCCGGATCCGGGACCCGGATGTGTTTTACCGGGTCCACACATCCGGATCCGGGTCCCCTGAAGAGCATGCGGATCCAGATCCGGGTCCGTACAGATCCGGATCCGGATCCAGAAATTGACATCCCTAGATTTACGTGGTCGGCTGACATTAAAAATAATATTATACACTTATAAAAATATAATTTTTTTCGATTTGGATATTAAATTTTGTTGATGGTGTTTTCAGGCACTACGGCATTTAAGACAGCACAACAAGGACGAAAGGGTAAATTTCTTTCCCTGGTTGACATCATGAAGAAGACCGACCACATCATGAAAAGACCGACCTCATTATGAAAAGACCGACCTCATTATGAAAGGACCGACCACTATAGTCCGGGTGACCGAGCAATATAGATGTCGGCAGGAACACTCTCAGCATAAAAGATTGTCATGGCCGACCTCATTAAGACCGACCAGACGACGGGACGTGTCCAAGACAACAGCGCCCCATTCTTATGGATAAGATAAGAGAGATGTCCTACTCTCGCAAGGAGAAGGAGTCGGAATCCAAAAGGGAATACGGAAGGAGAAGGCAGCACCGGATCAAGAAACCCTACAAAAAGAGAAGATTGAGTCCAATAGGATTTCTTATACAAATAGGAATCTGATTTCTGTATTATTATAAATAGAAGGGTAGAGCATGTGTAAAGATCATCTAAAAAAATCATCACAAGAGTGAGAGATTAGAGTCATAAAGTTCCGATTTGTAAGAGCAAAGGAGAGGCCTGAGAGGTGCATTTGAGTAATAAAAAGAGCACCACCCTGTTCTTATCCGTGGACGTAGGTCGGATCTCAAAATCCACCGAACCACGTTAAATCACCTTGTCTGATTGGCGTATTCTCTTGTTTTCCGCTAAATTTGCCTTTGGTTCCCCATAACCAAAACAAATTCACAGTTGAAGGAGGATTCCCTCGGAGGTGATATTCCCGTATTACCCTGAGACCAAAATCCACCGTCAACAGTTGGCGCCGTCTGTGGGGAACTCTACAAAAAGCAGTTCACGTGATAAGACAAATGGCGGAAGACGGAAATCCCCAATCAGGAGGTCCGGCAATGGACTGGATGAAAAAAATGGAGATAGCATGAGGTCTATGATGGATCGACTAGAAAGGATGGAAGGAGCAAACAACGAGGAACCTGAAACCGGGGCCGGACAGAAAAGGAAAGAGAGGGAAAAAGGAAAAAGAGTAGTAGATATAAGCGAAGACGAGGGACCCAGAAAGAGAGACCCTTATGGGATAAAGATCTGAAGTGGTAGGAAGAGAGCCACGATCCGAAGACACATGGGAACAATCACCCAACTCCTCCTCCGACAGTTTCTTCAACTCCGAGAGGAGGAATAGAGAATACAACGAAGACGTACAGGAGACCTCCGAGCTCAAGGAACGCCACGCCCGGAACGACAGGAGAACAGAAGGACACAAAAGGCGACACGGGGGGACAGCCCGTGAAATAAAATCCTGGTTGAAAAAAGAGATGACCAGATGGAAGAAAGCCTCAAGATCGGCGCAGGAGGCACCCGAGGCGAGGAAGAGGGGTCTCCCCTTACAGAAGAAGTAAAAACAGCACAGTTCCCGAAGAGATTTAACATGCCGACCATGGCACCATACAAAGGCCACTCCGACCCAAAATCCCACATTGAGAATTTTGTCCTCCTGATGGAAGTACATAGGGTAACGGGCGACGCCGTATGCAAAGTATTTCCCTTAACTTTAGGTGGACCTGCCATCCTATGGTATAGAAGTCTGGCCCCGGGGAGCATCCAGAGCTTCTCCCAGCTTAAAAAATCATTTATCCGACACTTCAAAGGAGCCTGCACCCCTAAAAAGACGATAGGAGAACTAAGGCTCATAAAACAGGGAGACGACGAAACACTAAAAAACTTCATTGAGAGGTACCACAACACCGTGCTCGAGGTCGGAGGATACGAATCCCAAGAGGCCCTGGAAAGTCTGAAAGGGCCCTAAGGGTCGGGAAACTCTGGACCCACCTAAGAATCCATGAGACACCAGACTACGCTACCGCACTGGAGATAGCCAGGAAGTACGTCCTGCTCGAAAGTGAAGAAAAAGTATCCCGGAGGGGGACAACCACCAGAGAAAGGGTGATAAGGAGGGAAGACCACCGGCGACCAGAGAGAGAATTCCGGAAATTCAATCCAAGACCCAAAGAATTCAAGCCAATGGCACAGAAGGATCAAGGAAAGAGGCCCACAACTCAGGTAAACCACGTGGTTCGAGAGGAGGCATATATCCCTTTGAGCAAGCCGCCAGGAGAAATCATCATGGAGATACGGGAGAAAGGCCTCTTAATAGAACCCGACCTCAGGAGGTTTCCCCCAGACAGGAAAAACAAAGGGTCCTACTGCCTACACCACAATCTAAAAGGGCACACAACCGATGAGTGCAAGGATCTACGGGAACAGATGGAGGACCTGGCCCGGAACGGGTACCTGAACAATTACATCGACCACGAAATCATGGCCGCCAGACAAAGGGCAAGGAATCGAGGGGTAAACGTCATCGCAGAAGGGCAACTCTAGCCGCCGGGACTCTAACCGGTCAAGAAAGAATTACAGCCGAGCACGGGGAACAGAGGTGCTGAAAACAGAAAAAATCCCGAACCCCCAAGGAAATCGGTCAACACCCATTATGTTCACCGATGAAGACACTCAAGGGGTAAGTTTCCCCCACGATGACGCACTGATAATCAAAGCAACGATCGGCGGCACAGAAGTGGACCGAATCCTGGTGGATCCGGGGAGCGCAGTAGACATAATTTCCAAAGAGACTTTGGAGGACCTAGGGGTAGAATGCACAGCCCTAACCAAAGACAGCACCCCCCTCTGTACGGATTCGGGGGTTCGACGGTCATCCCCCTGGGAAAAATCCAGTTAGCAATGACGATCGGGGCTGCCCCCAAAACCCGAACGTTCATGATAAACTTCACCGTAGTAGACTGCATGAGCAGTTATCAAGTCATAGTCGGCCGCCCCTTCATGATGAAAACCAAGGCCGCAATGTCCTGTCATTACTTAAAATTAAAGTTCCCCACACGGGAAGGGATCGGAATCGTGTGCGGAAGCCAGAAAAAGCTCGCAGCTGTTTTTCCACTTTCTCGCGAGAAACCCTCTGCGTAGAAAAGGCACCAAGAAGAGACAGAGAGACGAGGATGACGAGAATACAAGGAAAGACCCTGCTCCTCGGCCCGATAAAACTGCACGGCTCGGATCAGCCGAAGAGTTGGAAGAAGTGAAACTGTTCGGGCCAGAGAAGAACATAAAAAAGGAGGAAGTCTAGACAAGGCCCTAAGAAAGGACTTGTTGGAATGTCTGCAAGAGTACCCCGACGTTTTTTGCATGGGGACACGATGACATGCCCCGAATCAACCCAAAATTCATAAGCCATCGCTTAGCAGTGAACCCATTACATAAGCCAGTAAAACAGAAGAGAAGAATATTCAACCAGGAGCGGTGCGGAGCAATAGCAACCGAGGTGGAAAAGTTGCTGAAAGCCGGTTTTATCCGGGAAGTAAAATACCCAGAATGGGTGTCCAACGTGGTACTGGTGAAAAAGTCTAACGGAAAGTGGAGAATGTGCGTTGATTTCACCGACCTCAACAAAAATGTCCAAAAGACAGCTTTCCCCTCCCAAATATAGACCAACTGGTAGATACAACAGCCTGCCAAGGGCTACTAAGCTTCATGGACGCCTTCTCAGGATACAATCAAGTCAGGATGCACCCTGCGGATGAGGAGAAGACCACCTTTATACACGACCAAGGCTATACTGCTATAAAGTAATGCCTTTCGGATTGAAAAATGCAGGGGCGACTTTCCAGAGACTGGTGAACAAAGTCTTCAAACCACTCATCGGCACGACCATGCTGGTATATGTCGACGACATGATAACAATGTCCGAGGAACCAAGAGACCATGTAGCCGACCTGAAGAAAACTTTCGAACTCCTGAGGAAACACAGTTTAAAGCTCAATCCAGAGAAGTGTGCATTCGGGGTAGCCTCGGGAAAATTCCTGGGCTACATGGTAAGTTCACGAGGCATTGAAGCAAACCCGCAAAAGATACAGGCCGTGCTAGACCTGAAGTCTCCCCGGACAGTTAAGGAAGTGCAAAGCCTTACAGGAAGAATCGCCGCACTCAACCGGTTCATCTCGCGAGCAACCGACAAGTGCCATCATTTCTTCAAAGTCATCAAGAAAGCTCAAAAAGGGGTCGACTGGACGCCCGAGTGCGAAGAAGCCTTCCAGCACCTAAAACAATACCTAGCACGGCCCCCTCTCCTAGCCAAACCCCTCCCAGGGGAGACGTTATATCTATACCTGGCCGTCTCGAAGCACGCAGTAAGCTCGGCACTGGTACAAGAGACCGACCACGTCCAGAAACCAGTTTACTACGTCAGTAAAGCCCTGCTGGACGCAGAAACTCGATACCCCATACACGAACTCGTCGCCCTATCCCTGGTCACCACAGCTCGGAAGTTACGACCCTACTTTCAAGCCCATCCGATCAAAGTATACACGGATTTTCCCCTGAGACAAATCTTGCAGAAACCGGAGGCCTCAGGGAGACTGATGAAGTGGTCAGTAGAAATAAGCGAGCACGACATCTCCTACCTCCCAAGAACAGCAATAAAAGGGCAAGCCTTAGCAGACTTCATAGCAGAACTCACAGAACCACAGGTCTTAGCCGTAGAAGAAGACAGGTGGGAAATGTCTGTAGACGGGTCCGCAAGCTCGCACGGATACGGAGCAGGGGTAGCACTAAAAAGTGAAAAGGGAGAAGAAATACTGCTCGCCCTCAAATTCGCCTTCAAAACTACAAACAATGAAGCAGAGTACGAGGCGATACTGGCCGGACTAAGGCTGTGTACGGTAGTAGGAGTCCGCAATGTAGTGATCAGGAGTGACTCTCAGCTAGCAATACAGCAGCTGAAAGGAGATTTTCAAGCCAGAGAACCAGCCATGGTAGCTTACTTAGCCGAAGTAAAGAAGTGGGTGGAGAAAGTGGGAAACGTACTCTTCGAACAGGTCGGCCGAGAAGACAACTGCGAAGCAGATTCCCTGGCCAGGCTTGCCTCTTCGATAAAGACAGAAACCCCAGGGTAATCCCTCTTATATACCTCCAAGAAAGAAGCATAGGGGAGACAGAGGTGGATGTACTAGAAGAAGAAGACAAAGATTCATGGATGCAACCGATCAGGAGGTACCTGGAAACAGGAGAAACCCCCAAAGACAAAAAGGAGGCCAGGAAGCTGAAATTCAAGAGCACCAAGTTTTCCCTAATTGGGGGAGTACTCTACCGGAGAGGATACACCGTACCCCCCTAAGATGCTTAGGACCAGAAGAAGCAGACTACGTGCTCAGGGAGATTCACGCAGGCATCTGCGGAAGCCACGCCGGGGGGAGATCAATTGCCTTCAAAGCCTTGAGGCAAGGATTTTACTGGCCAACCATGCACGAGGATGGCGTGAAGATAGCACGGAAGTGCGAAGGATGCCAAAAGAATGCCAACCTCCACCATCAGCCGGCAGAACAGCTGACCACCATATCCAGCCCCTGGCCCTTCGCACAATGGGGGCTAGACATTATAGGGCCGATGCCGAAAGGACGAGGTCAGGCGAAATATGCAATCGTGGCCATAGACTACTTTACCAAATGGGTAGAAGCAGAACCATTGTCCACCATCTCAGAAAAGAAGGCACAGAGTTCCTAAAGAAAAATATAATTGGCCGGTTCGGAATCCCCAGGCAATCATCACCGACAACGGAAAGCAATTCGACAGCAGGGGATTCAGGAAACTTTGTGAAGACCTCCAGATAACCTTAAATTCGCCTCGCCGGCCCATCCCAAGTCAAACGGGCAAGTTGAAGCCACCAATAAAACCATCAAGTCAAACCTGAAAGCCCGGCTCGGATCAAGCAAAAGCCTATGGGTCGAGGAGCTACCAGAGGTACTGTGGGCACACCGAACAACCTTCAAGGACTCAACAGGAGAGACACCCTTCTCTCTATCATACGGATGTGATGCCGTCATCCCGGCAGAGATCGGAATATCAACCCACCGGGTCCGTCACTTTGAAAACGAACGGAACGAAGAACTTATCAAAAATCACCTCGACCTGATCGAAGAAAGAAGAGAGCAGTCAGCAGTGAAAGCCCATCTACCAACAGAGAATGGCCCGATTCTACAATAAGAGAGTTCGGACCCGCTCCTTCCGGCCAGGTGATCTAGTGCTAAGAAAAGTGACTCTGAACACCCGACGACCTGAAGAAGGTTCGTTAGGTGCCAAGTGGGAGGGACCTTACAAGATCACTGAGATAGTAAGACCAGGGGCCTACATCCTGGAGCATCCGGACGGCAAGAGATTGAAGAAACCATGGAACGTCGAGATGTTAAGAAAATACTTCCCATGAAGATCAACTTTCATTCCTTCTATTTTTCTTTTTTGCAGAAGCCGGACAAAACACCGACCCAGAACAACTATTGTAAAAAGGGCGGTCCACCCCAAACATGAATAAAAATCCTCTTTTGACGAAATCCTTTAAAATCGAAAAACGACGGATCGAGGCTGGATTTCATTCCGCTGAGGCCGCTTGTTTGCTTAGCTCAGGGTCGGGCGATGTCCCACCGAGTCTGTCTTTGGACTGAGGACGTAACATTCCCCCAGGGCCAAAAGATTCAAACAGCTCGGGGTTGGGCGATATCCCACCGAGTCTGTCTTTGGACTGGGGACGTAACATTCCCCCAGGGCCAAGAGATTCAAACAGCTCGGGGGCCGGGCGATGTCCCACCGAGTCTGTCTTTGGACTGGGGACGTAACATTCCCCCAGGGCCAAGAGATTCAAACAGCTCGGGGTTGGGCGATGTCCCACCGAGTCTGTCTTTGGACTGGGGACGTAACATTCCCCCAGGGCCAAGAGATTCAAACAGCTCGGGGTTGGGCGATGTCCCACCGAGTCTGTCTTTGGACTGGGGACGTAACATTCCCCCAGGGCCAAGAGATTCAAAAGCTCGGGGTTGGGCGGTATCCCACCGAGTCTGTCTTTGGACTGGGGACGTAACATTCCCCCAAGGCCAAGAGATTCAAACAGCTCGGGGTTGGGCGATGTCCCACCGAGTCTGTCTTTGGACTGGGGACGTAACATTCCCCCAGGGCCAAGAGATTCAAACAGCTCGGGGTTGGGCGATATCCCACCGAGTCTGTCTTTGGACTGGGGACGTAACATTCCCCCAGGGCCAAGATATTCAAACAGCTCGGGGTCGGGCGATGTCCCACCGAGTCTGTCTTTGGACTGGGGACGTAACATTCCCCCAGGGCCAAGAGATTCAAACAGCTCGGGGTCGGGCGATGTCCCACCGAGTCTGTCTTTGGACTGGGGACGTAACATTCCCCTAGGGCCAAGAGATTCAAACAGCTCGGGGTTGGGCGATATCCCACCGAGTCTGTCTTTGGACTGGGGACGTAACATTTCCCCAGGGCCAAGAGATTCAAACAGCTCGGGGTCGGGCGATGTCCCCGAATCTGTCTTTGGACTGGGGACGTAACATTCCCCCAGGGCCAAGAGATTCAAACAGCTCGGGGTTGGGCGATATCCCACCGAGTCTGTCTTTGGACTGGGGACGTAACATTCCCCAAGGGCCAAGAGATTCAAACAGCTCGGGGTCGGGCGATGTCCCACCGAGTCTGTCTTTGGACTGGGGACGTAACATTCCCCCAGGGCCAAGAGATTCAAACAGCTCGGGGTTGGGCGATGTCCCACCGAGTCTGTCTTTGGACTGGGGACGTAACATTCCCCCAGGGCCAAGAGATTCAAACAGCTCGGGGTTGGGCGATGTCCCACCGAGTCTGTCTTTGGACTGGGGACGTAACATTCCCCCAGGGCCAAGAGATTCAAACAGCTCGGGGTTGGGCGGTATCCCACCGAGTCTGTCTTTGGACTGAGGACGTAACATTCCCCCAGGGCCAAGAGATTCAAACAGCTCGGGGTTGGGCGATGTCCCACCGAGTCTGTCTTTGGACTGGGGACGTAACATTCCCACAGGGCCAAGAGATTCAAACAGCTCGGGGTTGGGCGATATCCCACCGAGTCTGTCTTTGGACTGGGGACGTAACATTCCCCCAGGGCCAAGAGATTCAAACAGCTCGGGGTCGGGCGATGTCCCACCGAGTCTGTCTTTGGACTGGGGACGTAACATTCCCCCAGGGCCAAGAGATTCAAACAGCTCGGGGTCGGGCGATGTCCCACCGAGTCTGTCTTTGGACTGGGGACGTAACATTCCCTCAGGGCCAAGAGATTCAAACAGCTCGGGGTTGGGCGATATCCCACCGAGTCTGTCTTTGGACTGGGGACGTAACATTTCCCCAGGGCCAAGAGATTCAAACAGCTCGGGGTCGGGCGATGTCCCACCGAATCTGTCTTTGGACTAGAGACGTAACATTCCCCCAGGGCCAAGAGATTCAAACAGCTCAGGGTCGGGCGATGTCCCACCGAGTCTATCTTTGGACTGTGGACGTAACATTCCCCCAGGGCCAAGAGATTCAAACAGCTCGGGGTTGGGCGATATCCCACCGAGTCTGTCTTTGGACTGGGGACGTAACATTCCCCCAGGGCCAAGAGATTCAAACAGCTCGGGGTCGGGCGATGTCCCACCGAATCTGTCTTTGGACTGGGGACGTAACATTCCCCCAGGGCCAAGAGATTCAAACAGCTCGGGGTCGGGTTACGTCCCACCGAGTCAGCCGCTTCGGTCTGGGGAGGTAGCATTCCCCCAGAACCCAACTATCTCGCTCAGCTCGGGGTCGGGTTACGTCCCACCGAGTCAGCCGCTTCGGTCTAGGGAAGATAACATTCCCCCAGAACCAAAGTATCTCGCTCTGCTCGGGGTCGAGATACGCCCCACCAAGTCAGCTCTCCGGACCGGGGACATGACATTCCCCCGGGTCCAAATGCCTCGCTCTTCACAGGGTCAATCCAGACCCCTCTAACTCGTGCTGACCCCTGATGGGCCTTAAAATTGCAATGATGGCAAGAAGCATAAAAGGAGAAAAAAAGAAGAAAGAAATAGACAGACATAAATGCATAAATGTATATAAATACAAATTGTAATATTATTACAAGAAAAAGTTAAAATATACATAGGGCCCCGGTAGGGTTACCCTTTCTCATTCATCCCGCGCAGGGGCAGGAACTTCTTCCTCAATTGGCTCACATGGCGGAAGGAGCGGCTCGGCATCAGAAGGAGGAGCTGCGACTTCGGCGTCAGGAGGAGGAGCTGCGACTTCGGCATCAGGAGAAGGAGCTGCGACTTCGGCGTCAGGAGGAGGGATCTCAAGGCAGTCCTCGTCCACGGCAGGAACCCCCGATCCTTCTTCAGGAGGAACCTCAGGAGCCAGAATGACCGAGATGGGGGCGGGATCCATCACCTCCTCAGGTGGGGGGGGATCCACTTTTGAAACTCTTCCTCGGAAATGTCCCCCTTACAGTAACTGATGGCCGCGTAGATAGGGTCCATATTCAGGCTCGGCAGCACCATCGGTATCATCTCGGCACAGTCACCAACCCCCTCAAGACGGATGGCCTCCTTCTCGGCCTCGAGATCAGTTTCTCTCTTTTCTAGCTCGCTCTCTCTCTCCTTGAGATCAATCTCCATCTCCTCAAGCTCGGTTTTCTTCCTCTCAAGACTATCTCGGGCCCGTGCAACCTCCTCGTCTTTGTTCTTCAACTTGGCCTCAGCACTTGCCACCTTCCCCCTCAGAACGCCAACCTCGGATTGGGCAACCTTCAGGTCCTCCCTGGCATTATCAGCAAGTTTCCTTTCCAGCACAGCAGCTGCTTTGAGAGCCTTGTTCGTTTTGAAATTCTCAACAGCGGCCGCCTCAAGATTCTTGATCGCCTCCTCCCGGTCAACCAGCTTTGCCTCCACTTCGGAAAGGCGACTTTGAAGCCTCTGGGCCTGACCGCCCTCAGACAGCAGAGTCAGAAGAAGACCCTTGTTCTTGGCCATAAGGTAGTTGGCCTGCACACAAAAAAAGAAGAAGGAGTCAAATACAAGAAAAGAGAGAAACAAGATCCAAAAAACCGAGAAGGGGAGTAAAAATACCTTCGCCATCTGAGAACTCATCTCAGCCACAACACCCTCAGGAGATACATCCTCGTACCTCGAGACCTCCCCCGGGGGAATCACCTCGGCCAATTCATTAAAAGCCGGCACTAAGTGAGAGGTAGCCTCCCGGATGCTTTCACCCAAGTCATCCACCCCGAGGACCACAGGGCCCTTCCGTTTCCTGGAGGAACTTTCAGAGGACTTCTTCCCCCTACGAGTGTCCTTCCTCTTGACTGGAGCAGCTCCCTCGTCTTCTTCCTCCTGGGCCAACTCGGTCTCCTCGATCCCGAACTGACGCCTCCTCTTCCTAAGAGGTTTCGGCGGACTGGCAAGGTGAGCAGATCCTGATGATTGCACGCCAGAAGGTGAGGACAGCCCCCGAACCCTTGTTTGGACTTGTCCAGGAGATATATTCTCAGCGAGATCGGTCCGTACCTGGGATGTTCCAGCATGACCGGCCTTCTTCATGGAACCGGCCAACTTCTCAAGAAACTTAGGCCTCTTCGACATACCTACAAGAAAAGAGGAAATCAGGGACCGAGCACATAACAAAGATATCAAAACATGACGAAACAAACCGGAAAGATCATCAAAAAACAGCCAACAGACACCTACCTATCCGACCGAGAGACTTCCGAAGGGACGGTCCGAGTAAGGCCTGATCCAACAAAGGCCGCGTCATTAACCAATTCCCTCCAGTGGGCAGCATACCGACGGGCCCACCTACCCGGACCCGCACCCGATGGGAAACCTTTGGAGCATCCCTCCAACAGGCTAAAAGGGATAGAGGGAGAGGGGTAAGAACCCACATAAAAAGAGAGAGAAGAGAGAAACTAAGAAAAATAAAAGGTCAATCCCCTAACCTCCCGCCCTGAAGATATCCGGTACCGAAGTCTCCCCTTCATCCGACCTCAGGGTCCGTCCCCAATCCCCAGTGGCCCAGAACCAGAGATCTTTGAAGTTCTTATTGGAATCAGGGAGCTTCTGGACAATGTTCATAGAGCTGTTGTAAGCAGAAAGATAATACCAACCGTGATGAGCCTTTGGGTTGGCTTTCAGGCGATACACCCTCTTCACTTCTTCAAAAGAGGGCTCCCCGAGCCCTGCTCGATGCCAAGCCACATACAACCCGGCCAGAATTCTCCAACTGTTTAGACTCAGCTGACAAGGAGCAATCTCCATCTCGGCCAACATCCAAGCGAAATAAGGTTGAAATGGCAGCCGCAGCCCGCACTCGAAGAAGATAGGAAGGAGTGCTACCGAGCCATCGTCAGGCTGACTGGCACGATCCATTGGGTCTGGAACTTCAAGGGCGATGTCTATCGGAATGTTATACCGCTGACGGAGAAGGGTAAGATCATCCTCGGTTATCTTAGAAGGACGGTTCATATCCAGAGCCGACGACCCAAGTTCTCCAGGCTCTGGGTCCTTCCGAGGAACCCTCTGATGATAGGAGTCATTTTCGACCTCAGAAGGGGTGGGGGTAGTGTCAAGATCTTCTACACTGGGCGCCCCTGAGCCCGAGGAGAGCTCTTCAGCAGGGGGAGTTGAGATTTTGACAGGCCTTTCGGAGGAAGAATTACTGTCAGACATCCCTGACACCCAGAAAAATAGAGAAATGGGGGAAAATCAGTGTACGAGAAGCTACCCACGATGCCCGTGCTGAAACTAGATTTGGAGTCTCTAAAAAGTGCCCTAAAGCAAGACCCAGCAAAAACCACAAGTCTCTCCCTAAGCAAAACAAACCAACAGAAACACTGCATAAAGAGAAAGAGGAGAGGTCGCCCAGAAAACTTACTTGTTCTTCTCAACAGAAGGAGGTTATACGGTGAGGTGGTGTTCGTTCCTTAGGTGCTCGGCAACAAAGAAGGATGAAGACCGCGGCTTGAGCTTCGAGAACACGGAGTTAAGTGGATCACAAAGAAAAGAAGCAGACGAGTGTCGAAAAAATGGGAACAGTGAAACCCTCGTTTTTCTTATAGTCATGACTGGGAGGCACATCACCGTCGGTTTTAGCGGGAACCCAGCGGATGTTTGACAAATGTCAAAAGTTAGAAAAAACCCTAATAGCTGATTTGATGGGCATTTAAGAAGACATGATAGTTGTGCTTCTCGAGGAAAGATGAACGAAACGGCAAGAAGATTCTCTTTTTGCATTCTGGGACGACTACCAGCAAGAACAAACAGCACACCCTCTTCATATAGTTCCCGGCACCAACTCGCAAACTCGTTGGAACCGAAAACTAGGGGACAGATGTTGATGGTGTTTTCAGGCACTACGGCATTTAAGACAGCACAACAAGGACGAAAGGGTAAATTTCTTTCCCTGGTTGACATCATGAAGAAGACCGACCACATCATGAAAAGACCGACCTCATTATGAAAAGACCGACCTCATTATGAAAGGACCGCAACTATAGTCCGGGTGACCGAGCAATATAGATGTCGGCAGGAACACTCTCAGCATAAAAGATTGTCATGGCCGACCTCATTAAGACCGACCAGACGACGGGACGTGTCCAAGACAACATCGCCCCATTCTTATGGATAAGATAAGAGAGATGTCCTACTCTCGCAAGGAGAAGGAGTCGAAATCCAAAAGGGAATACGGAAGGAGAAGGCAGCACCGGATCAGGAAACCCTACAAAAAGAGAAGATTGAGTCCAATAGGATTTCTTATACAAATAGGAATCTGATTTCTGTATTATTATAAATAGAAGGGTAGAGCATGTGTAAAAGGCATCTAAAAAAAATCATCACAAGAGTGAGAGATTAGAGTCATAAAATTCCGATTTGTAAGAGCAAAGGAGAGGCCTGAGAGGTGCATTTGAGTAATAAAAAGAGCACCACCCTGTTCTTATCCGTGGACGTAGGTCGGATCTCAAAATCCACCGAACCACGTTAAATCACCTTGTCTGATTGGCGCATTCTCTTGTTTTCCGCTAAATTTGCCTTTGGTTCCCCATAACCAAACAAATTCACAGTTGAAGGAGGATTCCCTCGGAGGTGATATTCCCGTATTACCCTGAGACCAAAATCCACCGTCAACAAATTTTGGTCAAATTTTAAGAACACAATCAATTAATTTGTATATACTGTTTTTAGACCCGCTTCTACTCACTCACACGATGTAATGGCGGTATTATTTACTTGGAGAAGGGAAAAAAAACAAATGGAAAGTCGGGACCTGATGGTCTCAATGCGGGTTTCTTGTACAAATATTGGGAGCATGTAGGGATGGCAATTTCCGGATCCGGACCCGGGTCCGGATCCGGAAGAGATTTCACTTCCCCGGGTAGACCCGGACCGGACCCGGTTACCCGGATTCTTTTTTTTTTTTTTAATTTTTTTTAAATTTTTTTATAAATTTTAATTGTATTATTTTATATTCATATTTGTATTTTATTAGTTTTATTTCAATTCTTTTAATTTTTTATTAAATTCTATTATTTTTATATATATATGCCCATATATATTTATATTTTTATTAAAATCTAATTTATTTTTTAATTTATTTTTTTAATTTTTTCCGGACCCGGGATCACCCGGGTCTTAATATTAAAGACCCGGGTCCGGATTTTTTAATTCCGGACCCGGGTCTACCCGGACCCGGTCGTCCGGGTCCATGCGGACCCGGGCCGGGTCCGGGTATTTTTGCCATCTCTAGGAGCATGTAGGGGATAAGATTACAACTTCTTGTTTGTCTATCCTTAATGAGCAGGTGATATAACTAGCATTAACCAAACTTATATTGTCTTAATCCCTAAAGTAAACAAACCTAGAGCAATTAAGGATTATAAACCCATAAGTTTTTGCAATGTGATTTTTAGACTCATAGCTAAAGTAATTTCGAATAGATTAAGGATGGTGGTGGACAGCTTGATTTCGAATGACCAAAGTGCTTTTGTTCATGATCGTCTCTGTAACGACCGGTAATTTCTACTACTGTTGCACTGTAGAACTGTTACATCGCGGAGCGAGTGTTGCGTAATATAAATTATGTCCGAGTATATATATTTATATATTCATGGAACGACTTTGGGGAGAAACGATAAATTCTTCGAACGTTCGATGCGAAATTCTACGATGTTCTACTCCGGACAGCCTATGGTATTTGGACCGTAACTTTCTCATATGAACTTTGATTTTTATGAATTTTATATCTTCGGAAATCTGAGATCGAGATCTACAACTTTCGCGTTGAATATTTTTCCATATTCGGATCATAAACTGGTCAAAAAGGCAAGTCAAAAATATGGATGAATAGTAATTTCAGACCTAACTAGAATATTCTATAACTTTCTCCAAAATTCTGGTTTTTCTTTAAATTAAAATACCCCAATTTAATCATTTGAGGCCTATTATAAATAGAGATACTATTCACTCATTCAAAACAAAGAGAAAGAGAGAAAGAGACGTGAAAGTGAGGAAGAAGAAAGGAAAATGAAGAAGAAAGAAAAAATAAGAAAGAAGAAGAAAAAAGAAAAAAAAAAGAAAAGAAAAAAGAAGCAAGCTAATCATCCATCCATCCAACTAAGAAGAAGAAAGGCTACCATGGAGGCTTGAGGAATGAAGAAAAATCAAGAGTGAGAAGGTAAAAAGACTTGACCCAAAACTTGAAATGTTGGATTTGAAAGAGTGATGATAGAAGTAAAATGTTAGTAAGATAAGGGTTACATTTGGTGATTAATAAGTAAATGAAGAGATTGTTGAGTTAGATATCCAAGTTTGATAAATTCTAAGGGTTTAAGCTAAGGGTGAAAATGATGTGATTAATGAAGTGTTGATGATGTTAACTTGAATTAAAATGTATAAAGTTAATGTATTATGATGTTTTGTGTATTGATTTTAGTATGGGAATGTTAGGGTTTACATTTGGATGAATTAGATTTGAAAAAGAAAGATCAGAATCTTGAAAAACTGTCTGGTGTCCCGATGCAAAAGGGATGTGCGTCGTGACGCACAAGAGAAAAATGAATGCACATTTCTGGACATTGCGCATCGCGACGCGTGGCACAATCTTTCCCAAATAAGTTTTAAATCGTCTCAGTTCCACCCTAGCATGTTAGAGACCGCCTTATAGGTCTCGTATCAGCTCGTATACTGTTGGACAATTATGACCCATAACATCACTATTTGTAAAAGACATGGTATTTTTGTACAAATTAACTATGTGACAAAGGAAATTACTCTTTTATCATTTTGTAATTGGATTACTTGGATATATAAATGATAAAAGTCTATATGATTAGTACCAGATTAATAAGATACGAGACAATATTAATCCACGAAAGGTTTAATCATTAAATATCCATAATCGTAGTATTATCGAGACTGGACATCGATAATGCGGAATAGACTAGTATTACACTTGTGCACGTTATGGAAGCTTAACGACATAGTTCTCATATATTTAAGTATGGATACTTATGCAAGTGTGATAGAAGGTTCTGTTAGCCGTTGGACCGGAAACAGCTTCGCTCTGGATAGACCCCTCAGAGTCCCATTGGTAGTATGACTATGTGTCTATGGGATCCGAATCAGGGTAGGTGTATGTGGTCTTAACCTGAGACTTGCATCGCTAATACTTGCGACAATCAGTATACTTTGGTTTTGGTCGTCCGGAGCTTTAACAGGTTCTGTGTACGCCTCTTTTGGGTATACCGAGAATCGTAGTGTATTGGGTGTGATGTCAAGATGGAAGTATCACTTCAGTCATATTGAGATGATGATCACGCAGGATACAGTGTTGGGATGTATGCCCTAGAGCTACATGTGATGTAAACGGCTTCATGTGTTTAGAAATAAAAGGATGCATTATTCATTTATCTAATTGTTTGTTCAATATCGCATATTATATATCTTCATAAATACCGTAGATTACTTATGTACCTTCAGACTTGGTGTATGGACGTCATGCACTAGAGGATTTAAGACTGAAGTTAGTAATCTTAAATAGTCCATAGAGAGCAAACAAACCGGGTACTTTGTTTGTGTTTATCTATAGCTGTGGTCCATTCTATATTTGGATGGCGATCTTAATCCGGATCGTCCATGTAGAGACATGAGAATGGAGGCACCTTATATGATGTGATCATATAGGACTGGGCCTAGATAGAAATGACATTCTTATAATATTCGTTAAACAAAGAAAGTCATTTCGATCTACTTGATGGTCATATATGGATTGATCTTAATCCTGAGTATACTACGAACTCCTGCATAACAGGTTGTGTCCTTTGATTTACAAAGGTGAGGTTGGTGTTGCAATCCCAACCAATAACTACGTACTTTGGGGGCATAATCTGTTATGTAGCTGGGAACGTTTTACATAGACATGGAATTCACTCCTTCTTACGAGAAGTAGATGAGTATCTCTCTTAAGGGTTGATTCGGTACTTGAACGGTTTGAGCGCTCAAGTTTTTCTATTACGAATAGAAAGATTAATATTCATAAAAGTTGTGAATAAATCGTTCATTATAGAATCAATGGTACTTAAGGTAAAAATAATTAGAAGGGTATAACGGACATTATGACCCGGTTCTAATTACGAGATATTCGTGAATGATCAATTCGTATGCAATGACTATATCGGTGGACACCGAATTGGTTCGGCTTAATATTTCATCTACGGCAATGAGAGTGCAACTTCGGAATTTTAGTGGAATAATTCGAAGTTAATAATTCGGAATATTTAATTAAGAGCTTAATTAGTATTTCGAGATTATTGGAGCTCGGAACCGTAGGTCCACTTGGTCCCTGTGCTAGCTCGATATACTTTAGCGGAGCTAATATAATTGGACGGTCCAATTATATACTCACAAAGAATAAATATGATTAATATGATTAATAACATTAATTAATCACACTTGAGACTTTATATTAAAAGTTAATATAAGGTATTAATAATTATATGATAATTATTAAATAGAACATTAAATTATATATGATATAATTTAATAAAGGCTAAGAATTATTACCAAGGTAGGATTCCTTATTGGATAAGGAATATGATTTGTTTGTTTGAGAAACAAAATCAAATCCTAATACCCTACCTTGGCCGAAATTACCTAAGCAAATAAGGATTAGGATTTGTTTATTTTGGAAGCAAAATCAAACTAGAAATCCTACCCCTTGGCCGAATTTGAGAGAGATGGGAGACTAGTGGTTGATTTGTTTTATGAAACAAATTATCCACAAGTATAAAAGAAAAATTATGATTTAATTTTTCAGATCCAAGACTTTGAAAACCCTAGCCTCCATCTCTTCTTCAAGCTCTCAAAAGTTGAGATAGAGAATTGAAGAACCTGAAATTATTTCGGTGTGTGATCTTATTCTCTAAATCGTTTAGATTTTAATTTGTGAGTGTAGCCCACACTACCCTCCGGTGGTTACGAGACATAGCTCAGAAGATTGAGTGATAGACCCGATCCGTCACATATTGTTCACGATCATGATGAATTTGTCGACATCACAATCACACGAATGAGAGACAAACAATCGCATCTCTGGACCTTAGTTGTGTGCGTGACTGGTCCATGCATTGAGGATTATTAAATATTAAACATAGTGTAGCTATTGATGATTGTGCGCAAATAATCATCAAACTGAAGTCATCATATATGTGCGCATATTATATTTATATATGCAATGATCAAAAACTATTCACATCAGTGAGATTAAATTGCTTATATGATGTAGTGGCGCAATACATATGCTCTTTGGATGCGTTTTTAGTCATGTGCCCTTGTGGCCTTTCGGCTTCCATGCAAACATGAACAAAACTCATGCGCATACATCGGTTCAGTGTGCATCTACGATTCATGAGGCTGTTCGAATCTGTGACTTTGGGTGGAAATATTCTGGAATAATTCACTGCAGTTTGAGGGCTGTTCGGGGACTGTTTCCGGGGTATTCCGGGGCTGAAATCTTGTCCAAAACAGAAACAAAACATCAGTGAACTCACTGGTGTGGTTCGGCCAAAGCGAAGGGAGATCAGAAAATTTTTTCAAGTTCGGTCCGTGAGCCTAATCGCTTCCGCTGCGCGAGGGAAATCGTTTCCTACATACAGAACTAGTACTTTTAAATGCTGCAGCTATCGGGATAATATGACTAGGTCATGATTATCCGATTACAGAGACTAGTTGCTAGTGATCCGATATATGCTTCGTACGGGGCATACACAATTCCAGCCCTAGGCCTAACATGTGACATCCGATATTGGATCGTATTACGCAAATATTATATATTAAACCTGATATAGATTATATATTCCATGTTGAATATTTCTGGAGAATTGGGTAGGCACGGTGCTTTGCTAGAATCCAACCATGTCTTGTAAATCGGTGAGAACGTGATACTGGGTACGCACATGTCAGATAGTCTGACAACCGTATTTACTGCCAACATATCCAGAGATCTCTTGGGTCGCTTCACAAAGATTCACCGATTACATTTGACTTGAACATAATTAATCTGAGATTAATTATGAGAGAGAAAATTAATCTGGGATTAATTACGGCAAGAATTAATCTGGGATTAATTATGAAAGAGAAAATTAATCTGGGATTAATTGCGGTAAGAATTAATCTGGGATTAATTCATCTAGAAGAGAGAACGCAATTAATTTGGAAATAATCGGCAAAGTAAATTTAATAGTTAAATTAGATTTTACTATTTAATTGGGCTAAAATAATATATCAGATATATTAATTGAAATTGGATTTCAATGCTGAATTAAAATTGAATTTTAATTCGGGCGAACAAATTAATTTGGAATTAATTCGTAAGCGACTTTCGTAATAATTTTGCTAGACATTATTATTTAATTAAATTGGATTTAATTACGTCGTAACGGAAAATTCATTTAATCGGATTAAACGAACCGGAGCCCAAAGTGTGTAGTGTAAGCGAACTAGATTTGAAATTAAATGGGTGAGACCCATGACTTACATCAATTGTCATTAATTGATGGAAGTAGTTGGAATAGTAAATGTGGCATTTACTTCACACATCTACCACACTTGGGTAGTAAACTTTTGTATTAAGTTTTTGGAAAACCAAAATACATCATTCACTCTTTTTTACCTTGGCTTGACCGAAATCATCACTCTCTCATCTCCTTGGCCGAATTGGCTTGGCCGAATTCTCCTCTCTCTCCCTTGGTCGAATTTGCTTCTCTTAGAGGGCAAGTTTTGCTTCATTTTTGTTCTAGCTAGCACTTAAAGGAGTCAAAGGAAGGTGATAGGGAAACTCACCCAAGAGTTTGGAACTCAAAAAGAAAGCTTGGAGCTTCTACATCCATGGAAAAGTTTTGAACTTCTACCGATCAATGTGAGTTTTTCCGCAACTTATCTTGTTATATTCACACTTGAATCAATGTTTAGAATCCTTGGCATGTCTTAGAGACACTAACAATGATATCAGAGCGAGATCTAAGCATGATTTGATTCTAGGGTTCTAAACTTTAATTTGGGGATTTTGTGCTTGGAGCTTATAATTTTCAAATTGGTTGTTTGGTCATGGTTGGATGATGATAGCTTGGAGTTAGGCATGATTGGATTTGTGAAATTTGATTGGATCAAAGTTTCCCCAGTTTTATCACATTGACCGAATGGAACCCTATGTAGAACTCATGGTGAGTTTTGAAATTTGACAATTGGATATGTTAATTGGCATGAAATTGAATGTTAATTGTTGATTTAATTGGATTGAAATCAAAATTGGATGTTAATTTCATGTTGTTGCCGTGAGTTAAGCACGTTGGATTAGTTGATTTTGCTTCAATTTGTGTTGGACATGAATTGGATAATTAAACATGATTAATTAGATTAATTGATGTTTTGGAAATATTAGATTAATTAATTAATTGTACCTCTTACACTTTAATTGGATTAATATGTAATTTGGAATAATATGTTAATTTAATTTGTTGTAATTGGGCTAATGGGCTTGGTTGGGCCAAGTTTGGTTTTGGACAATTGGGTTGGATCCAATTGGGCCTAAAACCATTTCCATAAAGTCCAAATATGACTTTTGGGCCTTTAAAAATTTAATTGGGCCTAAATTGATTTTTGGCATAGGGTGATTCCTAATTGAGCTTTGGCATCTTGGGTTGGATCCATAATTGCCAAAGCCCATGCCTAAATAATTAATTGAAAGCCCATTGGTGTGGTTCGGCCAAGCGAAGGTGACCGGCGTAAACACACACGTATAACGCAAGCGCACGTATCGTTCAAGTAGTATAAAAATATCGATCCCACGAGGACTTAATATCTAATCTATTAATTTTATGAAGTCAAATGATTACTAGTATCTAACAGGTTGTTTGATTGATTTGAAATGGTGACGATTCTAAATTTAAAAACAAGTAAATAAAATTATTCGAAAGTAGGTTTTAAGAAAATTCAATATTAAAAACTATCTAGGGTTGTGATTTCTTCCAATATCATTTTAAAGATGAAGTGGTTATCTTAAAGTTGGGTAATATATTGATTTATTAACCTAGAACACTAAATTATGTGTAAGCCTCTGTCGATGGTCAGACACAAATACCCAGTTTAACCCAATTGAACCATATGTCTATGTCAACCAAATTATTTGGATTCATTAAGTTTAAGTTCCAATTATGGCTACCCCCGCCCGACAGGTATATGTCTATCCTGTAAGGAAATCTATTAAAGGGTTATCTATCCTCAAGGAAGATCGTGGATTATTGAGTATAAGGTCTTAAACTTAAAATCCCTATGTCTAGTTCATTTTAAATTTCCCAGTTCAATTTTATTAATGGCCAGTTAATGAAAAAGCATTAAGATTAAGACTCAATAAATAAATCTTTATATTACCCAAGCTATAATCTAACACCTTATAAACCGGTGATATTGGATTTCATCACAACCCCAGATAACTGGCTTAGTTACGACACATATTTACGAGTACTAAAAATTTAAATAAAATAAAAGACATAAAGTAAAATACTGAAAATTAAATACTGAAAAGTAAATTGCTGAAAGTAAATTGCTGAAAGTAAATTGCTGAAAGTAAATTGCTGAAAGTAAATTGCTGAAAGTAAATTGCTGAAAGTAAATTACTGAAAAGTAAAAACTGAAAATTAAAGAAAGAAAAGTATTGTGCGTAAAAGTAAACCGCGGAAAGTAAAAACTGAAAAGTAAAGAAAAGAAAGTGTGAAAGCGGAAATTAATTGCTGAAAGCTGTAAATAAACAAACAAGATACAATATTCTTAGTATTATTAAGGAATTCCTTAGAAGAAAGTATGAATTTTACAAATGAAATGGATGTGTATTTATAGGAAAAATTTTGCCTCCATCAAATCATCCACCAAATCAATTATTAATTGCTCCACTAATTGCTCCACCAAATCCATTATTAATTGCTCCACTAATCTCTTATCATGTTTGGTGATGATTTGATAATTTTTATTATTTATTTATTAATTTATTTTTTTGCTTTGAAAATGATTGAAAGTGACTTTAATAATTACATACAACACACTTCTGGATGGTTCATAAATTTCGGGCATGATATCTTCAGAATTCGAAATTATTTTCTCTTTCAAAGTTGTAGATCTTTGAGTCTTCTTTAATCTGGAACTTGAATCAGCTCAATCCGATA
The DNA here is from genome assembly GCA_019454045.1 of Zanthoxylum bungeanum. Classification (NCBI taxonomy): domain Eukaryota; kingdom Viridiplantae; phylum Streptophyta; class Magnoliopsida; order Sapindales; family Rutaceae; genus Zanthoxylum; species Zanthoxylum bungeanum. The sequence continues at coordinate 28,727 of SKCR01011686.1, forward strand.
TCGAAGTAAAAAATTTATGCCCAAAATATGACAAATGCGCAAAACTGGAATTTCCAAAACTGGACTTCGTTAAAACGCCCTTTCAAGTTTCCAACCTCCAAAATTAATATGTCAAGTCCAATTTTTGCCCTTATTTGACCCATATTTCGTCCTAAATGATTTCATTAAGTCATAATATTATTTTATCTGCAAAATAAACTAAAACATATCAAAACGTTCATCAAACCCGAGAAACTAAACAAAATATTAAGTAAAAGGGGCGGTAAATATTGATATATTTTCCGCTCATCACACCCCCAAACCTAACATTTTGCTAGTCCTCGAGCAAAACAACAAAATAAAATACAAGAAACAATTAAAATTAAACTAAGCCACTTTCGTAGGGTTCACGGTTGCATTTAGCATATGCAACAAGCCTTTAAACCTCTAGGTGTCCCTAGTGGACGAGTTATAGTCTCGTGAGGGCTTACAGTAACGATACCCACAAATGTTTTACAAAAGTAAAAAGATAATAAAACTAATGCACACAAAAGAAAAAAGACAAGAGAAAAGAGAATAAAGAAGTTAGTGAATAATCAGGTGAAACTTCTACTCCAAGTCAATAGTTGTTTTGTTTCATTCTAAATTACCGAATAAGTAAATTCTCCGATTATTTTTACCATTCTCCATATACACAGTCGACAAAATATTAATCAACTCATTTTTGCCCACAACAGTCACAAGTATAGTTGATAAGAGAGTAATATTTTTGTCCTAAAGTTTTATCAGAATTCACATCTTTTTGCAGCAATGGAATAATTTTTCTGATTTTTTTTTTGATTTTTTTTATATACAATATCTTCCGTCTATGTAGCGAGCTTTGGGTCGGTGACTCCCAAACTAGTTGGCTTTAGGGCACCAGGTGTTAAGACACCCCTACGGACTTAATTACTCAGACTTCAGATATATATATTTTTCAGCATCTTTGATCCATGTAACGAGGTTTGGGCCAGTGACTCCCAAACCAGTTGGTTTTAGGGCACTAGGTGTTAAAATACCCTTACAGACTTAATAACTCGGATCTCAGATGTTTTTTTTTTTTGTTTTTTTACTCCATTGCTTTTTTAGATGCTTCCTCCAATTAAACTAGAGCACTGAATATTACAAACTTTTCAATTTTAGTTCATGTCCGTATGTTTCTATGTATATTGATAATATCTGCTAACTGAACATATGAAGATCAATTTTAGTCAATTTTATCGAGAATTTACAAATTAAATAATTCAAAAGGAAATAAACAAAAATTAACTTGTTCCGATATAGGTTTGAGATACGTATCAGGAGTGGAAACTCCTTACTCAGCTATCTCTCACCAATTTCACCATTTTTAGTCAAAATAAAAACACAAAAACACAAATTTTTTTTTGTAATTTTTGAAAATTTTTCAATTTTTTTGTATTTTTCGAACAATTTTGGACTAAAAATAAAAAGAACACACAAACTAAAAACAAGGTACTGATCAACTAATTACCTCCCCCAAACCTAAATGAGACATTGTCCCCAATGTCTTAAACAGTAAAAGGAGAGTTAAGAAGGTCGTACCTGGTTAGCTGAAAATCTACAGGAAATTAAAGGTTAAGATCCAGATTAACACGACGCCTCTTACCACGATCGTCCTCGGACCAATTTATCTTTGAAAGGATAGGGTCAACTCGTGGTTCATAGGCTAAGAGTTGGTCAATTAGATCCGGAGCAGTTCTGGCAGTAAAGATGAGTTCTTTCAAAGGTTTTGACACGAACCCATTTCTCCGGGCATCATCAAGAAATACACAAAGAAAATCATAAAATCCATCAACGTTGTACAGTCCAATTGGTTTCAGGTGTATGTTCAGATTCGCCCAAGATAGCACAATAAAAATTTCCTCCAATGTACCCAAGCCACCTGGCAAAGCAATAAAAGCATCAGCACAGTTAATTATTTCTACCAGTCGTTCAGACATACCTGGCACAATCGATGGTCAGACACAAATACCCAGTTTAACCCAATTGAACCATATGTCTATGTCAGCCAAATTATCTGGATTCATTAAGTTTAAGTTCCAATTATGGCTACCCCCGCCCGACAGGTATATGTCTATCCTGTAAGGAAATCTATTAAAGGGTTATCTATCCTCAGGAAGATCGTGGACTATTGAGTCTAAGGTCTTAAACTTAAAATCCCTATGTCTAGTTCATTTTAAATTTCCCAGTTCAATTTTATTAATGGCAAGTTAATGAAAAAGCATTAAGATTAAGACTCAATAAATAAATCTTTATATTACCCAAGCTATAATCTAACTCCTTATAAACCGGTGATATTGGATTTCATCACAACCCCAGATAACTAGCTTAGTTACGACACATATTTACGGGTACTAAAAATTTAAATAAAATAAAAGACATAAAGTAAAATACTGAAAATTAAATACTGAAAAGTAAATTGCTGAAAGTAAATTGCTGAAAGTAAATTGTTGAAAAGTAAATTGCTGAAAGTAAATTGCTGAAAGTAAATTACTGAAAAGTAAAAACTGAAAATTAAAGAAAGAAACGTATTGTGCGTAAAAGTAAATTGCGAAAGTAAAAACTGAAAAGTAAAGAAAAGAAACTGTGAAAGTGGAAATTAATTACTGAAAGCTGTAAATAAACAAACAAGATACAATCTTCTTAGTATTATTAAGGAATTCCTTAGAAGAAAGTATGAATTTTACAAATGAAATGACTTGGTATTCATAGGCAAAATTTTACCTCCATCAAATCATCCACCAAATCAATTATTAATTTCTCCACTAATTGCTCCACCAAATCCATTATTAATTGCTCCACTAATCTCTTATCATGTTTGGTGATGATTTGATAATTTTTATTATTTATTTATTAATTTATTTTTTTGCTTTGAAAATGATTGAAAGTGACTTTAATAATTACATACAACACACTTCTGGATGGTTCATAAATTTCGGGCATGATATCTTCAGAATTCGAAATTATTTTCTCTTTAAAAGTTGTAGATCTTTGAGTCTTCTTTAATCTTGAACTTGAATTAGCTCAATCCGATATCGGAGTAAAAAAGTTATGCCAAAAATATGACAGATGCGCAAAACTGGAATTTCCAAAACTGGACTTCGTTAAAACGCCCTTTCAAGTTTCCAATCTCCCAAATTAATATTTCAAGTCCAATTTTTGCCATTTCTTGACCCATATTTCGTCCTAAATGATTTCATTAAGTCCCAATATAATTTTATCTGCAAAATAAACTAAAACATATCAAAACGTTCATCAACCCGAGAAACTAAACAAAATATTAAGTAAAAGGGGCGGTAAATATTGATATATTTTTCGCTCATCAGAAGGGAGAGCAGAAAATTTTTTCAAGTTCGGTCCGTGAGCCTAATCGCTTCCGCTGCGCGAGGGAAAGCATTTCCTACAATTGGCATCAAGAGCGAGGTTGAAAAGTGCTCTTAACCCTTTACTTTTTCATTTAAAGTTTCTGTTTTAATATGTTTATATGAGTTATAAATATTATATGCATGTTTAGATGAGTGGGCACATTGTGATATTCATGTGATGAATGGTTTTGTTATTTCATGTGATGAATGGATTTTGCATTGGTCGTAAATTTTTCTGGCTCTTATTTTTGTAGTTGGTTTTGGTTTTGGGATGTAAGGCCATAAGGCCATTGTTTATATTTGTTGTAATTTTAATTTTCAATGTAAAGTTTCAATTCTTTGTAATTTGGAGCACCGAAGTCGCAAAGAGAGCCAACATCAATTTGGAGGGGGATTTGAAGGCCAATGAATGCCTTGGTGAATCTTTTGTACTAATTAGATTAGTATAGGAAAAATAAGAGCCCGATCAATGCAAAATAATTTTTATTATGTTATATGTATGTTTATTTCGAATTGTTTGAATAACATGTCATATAGCCTAGGGTGCCCACTCGTGCATTTTACTTGCAATAACATGTCATAGATGCATTATCATTATAGACATAGAATTATGATTTTATGTAATTTAAAATGTTTAAGTTAGAAAATGATATGCATTGAAATCATTAATTAGATTAATGGGAATAACTGTCTAAAACTTGAATTCTAATACATTGGACTTAATTGGTGCATAATAAATTCCATTGGTATATAGGATGGAAACCCGGATATAAATTCCATAGCCGATTCCGTATGGACGGAAATATGGTCTGCACTCGGGATACAATTCCACGTACCATTGAATTTTATAACACACTAAGATTTATTAAAATGTTTAATTAAAATTTTGACCATTTAGAATTCCATGTTTTTAGACTTTTAAGTGCCTAGTATTTTAAGGGTTAAAATATTGTAGCTCACTTATACCACTATAATTAAATTAGTTTAATAGAGTAAAACTGTTAGTAGAGACTAATAGAATATTAGTGACACAATTTTAATAGTTAAAATTGATTAGCTCACTTATGACAAACTAGTGTAAATAACAATTATGATTTAGCCGCCATAAGTTTATTCACACTAGTTAAAATAAAATATTAGATATTTTAGATAGAAACCTAATATTTAAAATAGTGAGTGGGAGAGGGATATACGACAGTACATCCCACGATCTCCGTCGTTAGTAAAAAAATGTGAGATTCAAAAGGCGCCTCGAGACGGCTTTGTTTTCGTTCCCCTACGGATGGTGTCCATTTTGGGTATCAAGTTTGGGTTCCGAATGGATAGAGATTCTAGATGTATCTTGTGAACTGACCTACCCTACGGTGGCACTTCACTCGTTAAGTCAAAGAATCCCGAAACGATGGGTTACACTCACAAAGGAATAATTAACTGTTAATGAAATTCATTGATCAAATAAAACGGTAGTTGTTTAATATAGGAATAAGAGTTATTCCCGCATATATTAAAACAGCTGAGATTGTCTCAATCCATCATGTGAGTACTTGAGCTACCCTACGACGGCACTTACTTGTGGGATGATGGATCTCCGTGGCATAGTAATTCTTTTAGGTTTCTTATTCATTATTCATGGTTCATGCATCATGTTTAATTTTTATGCCAAAATTCTTTGATGATTTTAATATGCGATGAATGAATGTTAAATGCATATTTATTTTATTTTCAGCCATGGTTTCTCCAATTATTTCTATTCTCTCAAATGATAAGTTGACCGGAGAAAATTATGTAAATTGGAAAAGTAACATGAACGCTATCCTGGTCTGTGAAGACCTAAAGTTTGTCCTGACGGAGGAACGTCCTCTTGAGCCGGCCAGAAATGCCGGCCAAGCTGTGCGCGATACCTATCAGAAATGGGTCGCAGTAAATGAGAAAGCCCGCTGCTACTTGCTAGCAGAGATGTCTGAGGTTCTTGCTGCAAAGCATGAACCTATGGCTCTAGCATCACAGATGATGGAGTCATTGCAGGGCATGTTTGGGAAACCTTCGGAGCATCAACGCCATGAGGCCATGGTCTCAGCGATGACTGCTAGGATGAAGGATGGGACATCAGTCCGAGAGCATGTCTTAAGGATGATGACTTATCTCAATACTGCTAAAACCCATGGAGCTCGTATTGACGAGCGTAGCCAGGTGAACATGATCATGGAAACTCTTCCGAAGAGTTTCTTGCAGTTTAAGAGCAACTATGTGATGAACAAGTTGACTTTTACTTTGACCCAACTACTAAATGAGCTCACCCAGTGCATGCTGGTGGATCCTCGTAAATCCAGTGCAGAGGCAAATGTTGCCGAATCTTCTAAATCTGCAAAGAAGAAGAAGAAGAAAGGCACTGGAAAGGCTAAAGGTAAAGCCATGAAAAAGAAGAACAAGAAAGGCTCCAAGGATTCCAAGCCCAAAGGAAAATGTTTCCATTGCGACAAAAATGGGCATTGGAAAAGGAACTGTCCTAAATACCTTGCTGAGCTAAAGGGGAAAAAAGGAAACAAGTAAATATGATTTACTCGTTATTGAATCTCTATTGGTGGAGGATGACAAATCCGCTTGGATTATTGATTCCGGGGCCACTAACCATGTTTGTTCTTCTTTACAGCTACTTGATTCATGGAGGGACCTTGCTGAAGGTGACTACACCATGAGAGTCGGGACATGGGATGCCATTTCAGCAAGAGCAGTGGGAGTTTCTAATTTAAGTTTTATTAATAATAGTTATTTAAATTTGAACGATGTGTTATTCATTCCTGGTTTCCGCAAGAATCTGATTTCTGTTTCTAGACTTATGGATGATGGTTATTCTATTTCTTTTAATAGCAATTTGGTTATTATTGGTAGAAATGGATTGACTATATGCACAGGAAACTCAGAAAATAACTTGTATGTGTTAAGACCGTTAACGCATAAGTCACTGCTCAATACTGAAATGTTTAAGGTTGAAAAACCAAAAACAAAACGGCAAAAGATTTCTCACTATGACACATATATATGGCATCTTAGACTTGGTCACATCAACCTTGACCGAATAAATAGACTGATAAAGGATGGAGCCTTAAACCAGTTAAAGCTCGGGACTTTACCAGTTTGTGAGTCCTGTCTAGAAGGAAAAATGACCAAAAGACCTTTTTCTGGAAAAGGTATAAGAGCCAATCAACCACTAGAGCTAATACATTCGGACGTTTGCGGACCGATGAATGTAAAAGCCCGAGGTGGTTATGAATACTTTGTCACATTCATTGATGACTATTCAAGATATGGGTATGTCTACCTAATGCATCACAAATCAGATACCTTTGAAAAGTTCAAAGAGTATCGTGCTGAGGTTGAGAATCAATTAGGTAAGACAATCAAAACTCTACGATCGGATCGTGAAGGAGAATACCTCGACAGAGAATTCAAGGAATTCTTAGTTGAGCACGGGATAGTATCCCAGCTCACAGCACCTGGAACACCACAACAAAATGGTTTGCAGAAAGGAGAAATCGAACCCTACTAGACATGATGAGATCTATGTTTAGTTATAGCTCACTACCTAGTTCATTCTGGGGATATGCACTGCAACCGCAATGTATATCCTTAATGTAGTTCCATCTAAGTCTGTTCCTAAGACTCCCTTAGAGTTGTGGAATGGTCATAAAGCTAGTTTACGACATTTCCGCATATGGGGGTGTCCAGCACATGTGCTGAAGAATAAGACTACAAGCTGGAACCACGTTCTCAGGTGTGCCTATTTGTAGTACCCGAAGGAAACTAGGGGAGGATTCTTCTACAGTCCCGATGATAACAAAATATTTGTATCGACAAATGCTTCGTTTCTAGAGGAGGACTACATGAGGGAGTTCGAACCTGGTAGTAAAATGTTACTCGAGGAGTTACTTACTGGTTCGACCGGCGCGCCATCGTCAAAAAAAGTTGACAAATACATAGCACATTCGACATCTGATAGTTAGATACTTCCAAGTCAGAATGATCTACCACCCAGACGTAGTGGGAGGGTTGTATACGACAACCTGATCGCTACTTAGGGGTGGAGAGGCACAAGTTGTCACCTTCAGCGATGGTGTAGATGATCCATTGACCTACAGTAGTGAAATGGATGATCCTGAGAAAGAAGAATGGCTCAAAGCCATGAACCTGGAGATGGAGTCGATGTACTCCAACTCAGTCTGGGAACTTGTAGACCAACCTGATGGAGTGAAGCCCATAGGTTGCAAGTGATCTACAAGAGGAAGGGGGGATCTGATGGGAAGGTACAGACCTTCAATCTAGACTAGTGGCCAAGGGTTATACCCAGAAAGAGGGAGTTGACTATGAGGAAACTTTCTCGCCAGCTATGCTAAAATCCATCCGCACTCTTCCATAGCCCATAGCCGCATATTATGACTATGAAATCTGGCAATGGACGTCAAGACTGCATTCTTGAATGGAAATCTTGATGAAAGTATCTATATGACACAACCAGAAGGGTTCACCGCCCAGGTCAAGAGCAAAAAGTTTGCAAACTGCAAAGGTCCATTTATGGACTCAAGCAGGCATCTCGATCTTGAAATATAAGATTTGATACAACGATCAAGTCCTATAATTTAATTTTGAGCAGAATGTTGATGAGCCTTGTGTATACATCTATTGAGAAATCTTTAAGGTGGTTTTTCTTGTCTTATACGTTGATGACATCTTACTCATTGGGAATGATGTAAGAATATATCAGACGTAAAAAAACTGGCTAGCTGAGCAATTCCAAATGAAGATTTGGGAGAGGCGAGTTATGTTCTTGGGATCCAGATAATTCGAGATCGCAAGAAACGAGTGTTAGCTATGTCTCAGGCATCCTACATCGACAAGATCCTTGTGCGATTTGGGATGCAGAATTCCAAGAAAGGCAATATGCCTTATCGGCATGGAATTCATTTGTCGAGGAACAGTCTCCTAAGACCCTCAAAGCATTGAGGAAATGAGACATATCCCATATGCCTCAGCAGTTGGTAGTCTCATGTATGCCATGTTATGCACGAGACCGGACATCTGTTTACAGTGGGAGTAGTCAGTAGGTTTCGGTCAAATCTGGGATTGGATCACTGGTGGCTATGAAACACATTCTCAAATATCTTAAGAGAACGAGAGATTATATGCTAGTATATTCCGGTGAGCATATGATCCTAAAAGGATATACAGACTCTGATTTTCAGACAGATGTTAATTCCAGGAAATCAACATCTGGATCAGTGTTCACCCTAGGTGGTGGGGCTATTGTATGGCGGAGCATAAAACAATCTTGCATTGCCGACTCCACCATTGAGGCTAAATATGTAGCGGCTTGTGAAGTAGCTAAGGAAGCAGTCTGGCTCCGTAAATTCTTGGGAGATCTGGAAGTTGTTCCGGATATGGATACAGCACTCACCCTCAATTACGATAATAGTGGAACGGTGGCAAACTCCAAAGAACCAAGAAGCCACATGAGGGGAAGCAAATAGAGGGAAGTTTAAAGAACCTAGCTGATCCGTTTACAATGACCTTGTCGGCTAAAGTGTTTGAAGGTCACCTAGATGGTCTAGGCTTACGTGACATGTCCCATTTGCTCTACTACGCAAGTGGGAGATTATTGGGATGTATGCCCTAGAGCTACATGTGATGTAAACGGCTTCATGTGTTTAGAAATAAAAGGATGCATTATTCATTTATCTAATTGTTTGTTCAATATCGCATATTATATATCTTCATAAATACCGTAGATTACTTATGTACCTTCAGACTTGGTGTATGAACGTCATGCACCAGAGGATTTAAGACTGAAATTAGTAATCTTAAATAGTCCATAGAGAGCAAACAAACCGGGTACTTTGTTTGTGGTTTATCTATAGCTGCGGTCCATTCTATATTTGGATGACGATCTTAATCTGGATCGTCCATGTAGAGACATGAGAATGGAGGCACCTTATATGATGGGATCATATAGGACTGGGCCTAGATAGAAATGACATTCTTATAATATCCGTTAAACAAAGAAAGTCATTTCGATCTACTTGATGGTCATATATGGATTGATTATGATCTACTGATATACTATCGATCCTGCTCCTCATAACGGGTTGTGTCCTTTGATTTACAAAGGTGAGGTTGGTGTTGCAATCCCAACCAATAACTACGTACTTTGGGGGCATAGTCTGTTATGTAGCTGAGAACGTTTTACATAGACATGGAATTCACTCATTCTTACGAGAAGTAGATGAGTATCTCTCTTAAGGTTGATTCGGTACTTGAATAGTTTGAGCGCGCTCAAGTTTTTCTATTACGAATAGAAAGATTAATATTCATAACAGTTGTGAATAAATCGTTCATTAGACAATCAATGGTACTTAAGGTAAAAATAATTAGAAGGGTATAACGGACATTATGACCCGGTTCTAATTACGAGATATTCGTGAATGATCAATTCGTATGCAATGACTATATCGGTGGACACCGAATTGGTTCGGCTTAATTTTTATCTACGGCAATGAGAGTGCAACTTCGGAATTTTAGTGGAATAATTCGAAGTTAATAATTCGGAATATTTAATTAGAGCTTAATTAGTATTTCGAGATTATTGGAGCTCGGAACCGTAGGTCCACTTGGTCCCTGTGCTAGCTCGATATACTTTAGCGGAGCTAATATAATTGGACGGTCCAATTATAACTCACAAAGAATAAATATGATTAATATGATTAATAACATTAATTAATCACACTTGAGACTTTATATTAAAAGTTAATATAAGGTATTAATAATTATATGATAATTATTAAATAGAACATTAAATTATATATGATATAATTTAATAAAGGCTAAGAATTATTACCAAGGTAGGATTCCTTATTGGATAAGGAATATGATTTGTTTGTTTGAGAAACAAATCAAATCCTAATACCCTACCTTGGCCGAAATTACCTAAGCAAATAAGGATTAGGATTTGTTTATTTTGGAAGCAAAATCAAACTAGAAATCCTACCCCTTGGCCGAATTTGAGAGAGATGGGAGACTAGTGGTTGATTTGTTTTATGAAACAAATTATCCACAAGTATAAAAGAAAAATTATGATTTAATTTTTCAGATCCAAGACTTTGAAAACCCTAGCCTCCATCTCTTCTTCAAGCTCTCAAAAGTTGAGATAGAGAATTGAAGAACCTGAAATTATTTCGGTGTGTGATCTTATTCTCTAAATCGTTTAGATTTTAATTTGTGAGTGTAGCCCACACTACCCTCCGGTGGTTACGAGACATAGCTCAGAAGATTGAGTGATAGACCCGATCCGTCACATATTGTTCACGATCATGATGAATTTGTCGACATCACAATCACACGAATGAGAGACAAACAATCGCATCTCTGGCCTTAGTTGTGTGCGTGACTGGTCCATGCATTGAGGATTATTAAATATTAAACATAGTGTAGCTATTGATGATTGTGCGCAAATAATCATCAAACTGAAGTCATCATATATGTGCGCATATTATATTTATATATGCAATGATCAAAAACTATTCACATCAGTGAGATTAAATTGCTTATATGATGTAGTGGCGCAATACATATGCTCTTTGGATGCGTTTTTAGTCATGTGCCCTTGTGGCCTTTCGGCTTCCATGCAAACATGAACAAAACTCATGCGCATACATCGGTTCAGTGTGCATCTACGATTCATGAGGCTGTTCGAATCTGTGACTTTGGGTGGAAAAATTCTGGAATAATTCACTGCAGTTTGAGGGCTGTTCGGGGACTGTTTCCGGGGTATTCCGGGGCTGAAATCTTGTCCAAAACAGAAGCAAAACATCAGTGAACTCACTGGTGTGGTTCGGCCAAAGCGAAGGGAGATCAGAAATTTTTTTCAAGTTCGGTCCGTGAGCCTAATCGCTTCCGCTGCGCGAGGGAAATCGTTTCCTACATACAGAACTAGTACTTTTAAATGCTGCAGCTATCGGGATAATATGACTAGGTCATGATTATCCGATTACAGAGACTAGTTGCTAGTGATCCGATATATGCTTCGTACGGGGCATACACAATTCCAGCCCTAGGCCTAACATGTGACATCCGATATTGGATCGTATTACGCAATATATTATATATTAAACCTGATATAGATTATATATTCCATGTTGAATATTTCTGGAGAATTGGGTAGGCACGGTGCTTTGCTAGAATCCAACCATGTCTTGTAAATCGGTGAGAACGTGATACTGGGTACGCACATGTCAGATAGTCTGACAACCGTATTTACTGCCAACATATCCAGAGATCTCTTGGGTCGCTTCACAAAGATTCACCGATTACATTTGACTTGAACATAATTAATCTGAGATTAATTATGAGAGAGAAATTAATCTGGGATTAATTACGGCAAGAATTAATCTGGGATTAATTATGAAAGAGAAAATTAATCTGGGATTAATTGCGGTAAGAATTAATCTGGGATTAATTCATCTAGAAGAGAGAACGCAATTAATTTGGAAATAATCGGCAAAGTAAATTTAATAGTTAAATTAGATTTTACTATTTAATTGGGCTAAAATAATATATCAGATATATTAATTGAAATTGGATTTCAATGCTGAATTAAAATTGAATTTTAATTCGGGCGAACAAATTAATTTGGAATTAATTCGTAAGCGACTTTCGTAATAATTTTGCTAGACATTATTATTTAATTAATTGGATTTAATTACGTCGTAACGGAAAATTCATTTAATCGGATTAAACGAACCGGAGCCCAAAGTGTGTAGTGTAAGCGAACTAGATTTGAAATTAAATGGGTGAGACCCATGACTTACATCAATTGTCATTAATTGATGGAAGTAGTTGGAATAGTAATGTGGCATTTACTTCACACATCTACCACACTTGGGTAGTAAACTTTTGTATTAAGTTTTTGGAAAACCCAAAATACATCATTCACTCTTTTTTACCTTGGCTTGACCGAAATCATCACTCTCTCATCTCCTTGGCCGAATTGGCTTGGCCGAATTCTCCTCTCTCTCCCTTGGTCGAATTTGCTTCTCTTAGAGGGCAAGTTTTGCTTCATTTTTGTTCTAGCTAGCACTTAAAGGAGTCAAGGAAGGTGATAGGGAAACTCACCCAAGAGTTTGGAACTCAAAAAGAAAGCTTGGAGCTTCTACATCCATGGAAAAGTTTTGAACTTCTACCGATCAATGTGAGTTTTTCCGCAACTTATCTTGTTATATTCACACTTGAATCAATGTTTAGAATCATTGGCATGTCTTAGAGACACTAACAATGGTATCAGAGCGAGATCTAAGCATGATTTGATTCTAGGGTTCTAAACTTTAATTTGGGGATTTTGTGCTTGGAGCTTATAATTTTCAAATTGGTTGTTTGGTCATGGTTGGATGATGATAGCTTGGAGTTAGGCATGATTGGATTTGTGAAATTTGATTGGTACAAAGTTTCCCCAGTTTTATCACCTTGACCGAATGGAACCCTATGTAGAACTCATGGTGATTTTTGAAATTTGACAATTGGATATGTTAATTGGCATGAAATTGAATGTTAATTGTTGATTTAATTGGATTGAAATCAAAATTGGATGTTAATTTCATGTTGTTGCCGTGAGTTAAGCACGTTGGATTAGTTGATTTTGCTTCAATTTGTGTTGGACATGAATTGATAATTAAACATGATTAATTAGATTAATTGATGTTTTGGAAATATTAGATTAATTAATTAATTGTTCTTACATTTACACTTTAATTGGATTAATATGTAATTTGGAATAATATGTTAATTTAATTTGTTGTAATTGGGCTAATGGGCTTGGTTGGGCCAAGTTTGGTTTTGGACAATTGGGTTGGATCCAATTGGGCCTAAAACCATTTCCATAAAGTCCAAATATGACTTTTGGGCCTTTAAAAATTTAATTGGGCCTAAATTGATTTTTGGCATAGGGTGATTCCTAATTGAGCTTTGGCATCTTGGGTTGGATCCATAATTGCCAAAGCCCATGCCTAAATAATTAATTGAAAGCCCATTGGACTTTAATTGAATTGGCATTGGATGCTAATTGGGCCTTTGAGACCCAATTTGATTGGATTTGGCATCCAAGTCAAAAAGACACTATTAAAAGTGTAATTATTTAATTTGGAATGAAATATGAATTAGTATTGGATACAATTGGATTTAAAATTGTAGTTCGATATAATTCAAGAATACGTACTTTGAGTATTTATTCTTAAACGAGTTGGACTCGCGCAAATCAAATCGTTGTATGAACATTGGATGGTCATTAATCAAAGATTAATTAATTGGATTAGATTGATTGACAGCATGATTTGTGTGAATACTTGGATGTATTTATATGAATAATGTATATCAGATGAATATTAGATGGGTGATGGCAATTTTGGAAATTATTGTAAGTATGGTACTTATTTATTAAATTGGACCTGCGAGTCCAGCCTTTCACCTCCTTATCTCTTTGTATTTCTCTTCTCACCAATTCCCCTCAATGCAAATGAGGTTTCTTTTAGTGTTATGTAATTAGGTAGAAGAATGTAAAGTGCTAGCGGGAGAGAGGAAAAAGAGACTGATTTGTTCTAGGAACAAATTGTATTATCTATCCATCCGCATATCATTATTAATTTATTCACGCCTTATTATGCTTTTAGAATGCATGTTTAAGGGTGTATGATGAGACATAATCAAAGATAATAAATTGGTTGCCAATTTACGCGAAAAATTCTCATTATAATATTAAGCGTTTTTCCTTCCATTGAGTGGTTCTTTCTCAAGATCCAAGATTGGCTTTGATTTGTTGTCCAAAGTCAAGATCATTGTCCATCACGGATGTGTTTGAACCACGAAAGCTTTGTTATATATCGCATGTCTTGGGCAGTTTTGACTTGTTGGCCAAAGTCAAGGTCACTTCTGTACGTCGACGTGGATTACGAAGCATTCCCATTGTCAATGGGTCACGCTTAACTGGAATCATTAAGCTTGTTGAGCCAAAGCCAAGGCTTATTTGATTCAGAGGAAAAGGTTAGGAAATATATATTAGATATATATCTTGGACTTGGAGGTCCACCTACCGGATCTAGGAATTTGATGAGATCCAATTGATCTTAGAGATCTACCTAGTTAAGTTTCATACAGCTTGTTGGCCAAAGTCAATGTTGTGTGTTATTTAACGGGATCCTAGCCCACTAGGAAACTGAGTTTCCCGAGTACTCAACAGAGGGTTAGAGGCTCGCCGAAAAATAGTGGGAGGCCATTATTAATTTTGTAATTTCATTTAATACTTGCTAATACGCGCTATTTTAATTATTTATCGTCGTTATAAATATATTAGTTGGACTAATATTATTTTATTGCTTTCTTTGAACAGTTAGATTGTACAAGATACTACTCCACTTGTAGTTGGTTATATAGTTGGACTATAGTAACCATTACATTTTGAGTGTACCCAAAATCATTGATTAGATAGTTGGACTATTGCAATCAAGATGGCTGGAAAGATTAGCGTTAGGGACATAATCATTGGCGATAATGTCTTTAACGGCTCCAATTTTCCAGACTGGGAGATGAATCTCAGGATAGTCCTGGGAGCCGAGAAGTTACTAGATGTCATAGAGAAACCTCTCAGGCCTGAGCCCATAGTTGAGCAAATAGTGGAGCATGAGCTTTGGAAGACTCATCGTGATGATAACTTTAGTGCTCAATCTGTCATGCTTGCCATAATGACTCCTCAGTTTCGTCGTCAGAACAAAGGATTGGATCCTTATAGTATGATGTTGAAATTGAAGGACCTTCACAGATCTATCCTTAGATCTTAGAAGTACGAATTGCAAAAGAAGATCTTTCGCTCGCGTATATCAGAGGGTACATCTGTCGAGCACTATGTGTCGTAGATGATTGCTGACATCGAACAGCTAGGTCAGCTGGGCATAACCTTCGAGGCCGAGAATTCTATAGATTTGATCTTACAGTCTCTGCCCGATTGCTGGGACGGTGTAGACACTGCATTTTTGCATAGAAGCCCGATGATGAGCCTCGTATGAAGGCACTACCCGATAAATTGTGGAAGTCACAGGAAACGGACGTCGGAAGGGAAAATTTAAAAATAAATACATCAACAAATTTAACTCGCTAATTAGCCTCGGGTTCGCTCGATTAATCATTATTTTAAAATTTAAGCCTCGGCCCAAAACCCACGCAACCCACGAAAATCCCATTTCGCCCAAGCCCAATCCAAAAATAATTAAAACATTTAAAACACATGTCACAAATTAAGGCTTTCATCCAGAAAGAATACGCCTTGTTACATCATATTTGTATACTTTGGACGCTTCTAAGTTCATCCCCATTACCACGGTTGCCGAAAGCCCAATTCTTCATTTCTAGACAATGTCATGATCTCATAATCGGCTTAGTCCATGTTGTAAATGGGCGGTCTTTATCTTTTACCGATGGAAATGGATGAAAGCAGCCAAGGTTCACCTCGTAGCATATGAGAGATCGATTTTGTGTACCTTGCATCGGTGCTTAGAATAAGCCATACCTAGGACATAATGGACTTACCACGAGTGTGGGAGATATAAGGTTGGAAGGATATATGTTGTTTTGATAACCACTGCATCTCATGGATACACGCATCATGTTAACCCCTTTGTCTTAAAAGCCATCATAGATATCCATTGGGATAGGGGTAAAAGAAGACTTGTCAATAAGAGTTTAGCAAGCATGGATATCGAGTGATGATACCATATAACGATCCACAACTCAAATCGGGAACAAGACCCACAACTCAAATCGGGAACAAGACCCATAACTCAGTTCGAGAACAAAACCCACTCGGTGGTTCGGGAACAAGACCCAGAGGTCACAGCGCCTCGCCATCAATCTCAACTCAGTAACGGTTCGGGAATGAACTATCTTTCATCAAGTAACGGTTCAGGAATGAACCAGGGGTCAAACACCTCATCATCAAATCAACTCAGTTTGAAGGGTCTCAAACCAACAGGTAAGTTCGGCAACAGCTGGCGAGCCAGGTAAGTAAAAATGCATGCATGACTTTGATAGGATTGTCACTGTCACACAGTGCACAAGTCCCATCAAAGTGGGGGCGACTGTAGACACTGCATTTTTGCATAGAAGCCCGATGATTAGCCACGTATGGAGGCACTACCCGATAACTTGCGGAAGTCACAGGAAACAGACGTCAGAAGGGAAAATTTAAAAATAAATACATCAACAAATTTAACTCGCTAATTGGCCTCGGGTTCGCTCGATTAATCCCTGTTTTAAAATTTAAGCCTCGGCCCAAAACCCTCGCAACCCACGAAAATCCCATTTCGCCCAAGCCCAATCCAAAAATAATTAAAATATTTAAAACACATGTCACAAATTAAATCAAATCCTCTTCCTAAATTAAATCAAATCCCTTTCCTAAATTAAATAAATCACCTCCCAAATTAAAGAAATTCCCCCACCAAAAATACAAATATCTTTTCCTTAAATAATTGAATTAAATCCATCCCTTATTTGCTTGATTTATTCTCTTTTCAAGCCATGTACACACAAGGAAACCCTAGGATACAATATTATAAGAAAGGGACATTATGCAAACCCTAATCGGCTCTTCTCACTCCTCACGGCTCACACAAGATTCACAAAGAAAATAAACCATAAACTCATCAAACTGACTTCTCTCCTATCCCTTTTGGCTCTCACAACTCACGGCTCTCTCCCTTGCTTATCCCCACTCTCGGCACCTCACAAAAACTAGAAACCCTTGCAGGCCCCTCTCTCCTATTCTATTCTCTCAACCGACTGTAAAAACAACAAAAATAATAACCCTAAACCAAATCAGCCTGAATAAACCAACAAATAGCCAAACAACGTGAAACAAATCCAACAAAGCAGCCCACTCACCAAACACACTCAAAGAAGACCCTCACACGCTCCACAAACTCACGTAAAAAAAAACCCTTAAGCCTTCCAACTACGCCACTCTCTCTTCTCTCTTAAAAGCACGCAGAACTCTCCCCTCTTTGAGGAACCCTCGCGCCTCTCTCTCTCTCAAGAATAAACCCTACACACACTTGGAAACCTCTCATTTCTATCATAAAAAATGCACACACAGACCACTCAAAACACACACATCTCTCTCGGCACAGACCATACACTTTGCTCATCAAACACTGACCACGCACACACGTCAAAATACACACCCAGCAAACCGAAAAAACAAACCATAAATAATAGCCTTTCACACCATCAATAAATAAGCAACAAAATGACAGCCCCCACTGAGTAATTAAGCAACAAAGCCTGCCCGCATCACCGACTCACACACACAAAATTCAATTGTCCACTCGCCCACTAAACCGAATCAACATCAGCCCGTCACTAAACATTAAATCAATCAGCGAAGCAGAGAAACAACAAAGCCGAGACTGCTCACAAAAATAGTCGAAACCAGTCCCCAAAAATAACCCAAAACAGTCCCTAAATAAACACCCGAAGCAGCAGCAAAAAGCAGTCCAAAACAGTGAGAAAACCGCAGAAAAATAGCTAAGAAAACAGTGAAATAGCGAGCGAAAATAGCGAACCAGTGAACCAGAAAAGTTACGGAGCATTAACCCTTCCGGCGACATCCCAACGCACTCCCGGGAAGCGATTTAAAAGGTAAGACCTGATGACACCCTTTGTTATATTTTATTTTGTTATCCCCGACACGGCATGCTTGGTTGGATGTGGAATACGTCCAATCGGGCATACGAAGTCCTATATTAAAAATGGCCAAACCATTGGTCACATCTCTCTTTTATTATTCCGCCATTTATTTTCAGTCATTTATCTTCCTTTAATATTTCGCACTTAGCTTACTATTTACCGCTTCTATTATTTATTGTTGTTTCATCACATGCATTATCATATTTCATGCATACATTGAGTTGATAATTGCATGCTATCTCTTGTGGTATATCGGATGGAAACTCAGACGTAAATTCCGTAGCCGAATCCGAATGGACGGTAGTACGGTCACTACTTGGGATACAACTCCACGTACCGCTTGAGAGACTTTCAAGCATGTGTTTCATTTTGTGATTTAAATCTATGTTTATCGTTCCACTATTTATTTTTTTTATGCATTTTGTTTATTCATGTATTGTTACTTGATGCTCATGGGCTAATTACGTTGGTTTAAAGGTCCTTCATTTGAAGGAAATGCCAAAAGGCTATATTTACCACAATATTTTACCGCGTATTTTATTATGTCATTTACCCTTTGCATATCATTGCTTTATTTACGCATGCATTGCTATCTAGTGCGCATGGGATAATCACGCGGGTTAAAGGTCCACTATTCGAGGGAAACACTTAAAGGCTACCTTTACCTTAATGTTTTGCCGCGTCGGACGAAGTACATTTAATTGAACATGAGATATGTTTAATCGGGCATACGAGGTCCCATATTATTACTTTGTTTCCTCATGTATTATTACTTGATGCGCATGGGCTAATTATGTGAGTTAAAGGTCCTCTATTTGAGGGAAATGCCTAAAGGCTACCTTTACTACAATATTTTGCCGCGCCGGACGTAGTACGTTTGATTGAACTTGAGATATGTTCAATCGGGCATACAAGGCTCCATATTATTACTTTGTTTATTCATGTATTGTTGCTTGATGTGCATGGGCTAATCATGTGGGGTAAAGGTCCTCTATTCGAGAGAAATGCCTAAAGGCTACCTTTACCATGATGTTTTGCCACTTCGGACGAAGTACGTTTGATTGAACGTGAGATATGTTCAATCGGGCATACAAGGTCCTATATTATTACTCTATTTATTCATGTATTGTTGCTTGATGTGCATGGGCTAATCATGTGGGGTAAAGGTCCTCTATTCGAGGGAAATGCGTAAAGGCTACCTTTACCACGATGTTTTGTCGCGCCGGATGAAGTACGTTTGATTGAACATGAGATATGTTCAATAAGGCATACGAGGTCCCATATTATTATTTTGTTTATTCATGTATTGTTACTTGATGCGCATGGGCTAATCGTGAGTTAAAGGTCCTCTATTCTAGGGAAATGCCTAAAGGCTACCTTTACCACAGTTCGCCGTGCCCTTCTTCTATTGACTTCGCTATTCATCTTTTTTTTCGTTGTTTTGCATCTTTTCATTTTCGCATTCGTGTCATGTTTACGTTCGAGTGCTTGCTATCTCTTGTGGTATATCAGATGGAAACCCAGACGTAAATTCCATAGCCGAATCTGAATGGACGGTAGTGCGGTCTGTAATTGGGATACAACTCCACGTACCGCTTGAGAAACATTCACGCGTGTGTTTGTGTCATTTGGATACCACTTTGGTAATCTTGTTCGAACGCGTCTCCGGATGTTACACGAACTCATGCATTCTGTTTGCCGTTCGAACGCGTTTACGAATGCTATACGAACATACACATTCTGTCTCATTTTCGTTTGAACGCGTTTACAAATACTATACGAACACATGCAATCTGTTTTATCATTCGAACGCGTTTTTGGACGCTACACGAACGCACGTACAGTGAACATATTTCTTTTCATCAAATTTCATGCATGTTTGCTTCTTTGGTCACTTCTTTTCATTACATATTTAATTATCCATTTTTTATTACTACCTTTACAGTTATTATTTATTCACATCTTATGCACTTCTTTGTTTAATATGTCTATGGAATTACCCATTTGTCTTCTTTTATATTTATTTATGTTTATGGGTGTGCAATCTTGTGTGTTGATTACATTATCTTGCATGTGTTGCATGAGACCTGGTTATACTATTGCATAAATCTTTTCATTACAATTGGCATAAGTAAGGGACCGTTCCGAACCCAACGGTTTGAGGTCTTCCCTTGCGAGGGGTGAGTGCGGCCTTAAATCATTTCCCAGTTCACACTGGGTGGCGACTCCATTTTATTTCTCCGGTTTAGTCCCCCCAGGCTACTCCGTACTCCCGACCGGGCCGCGAGCCCGGGACAGCGTCGCCCACTTTTGTACCTCGTCTACAGTCTGGCGACTCTATTGGGGATAGGGAATCGGCCCCGAAATAATGTCTTGTAATGTTTGTGATTTTTTGCTTTAGTTAACCATGTCTACAAGTGGGTTGGGACCAAGGGGTTTAACCAAAGCCATTATTAGAGTTAGATAATGATTTGGTATCTTCCTTCACTCACTATTTTTTTATAGCCAAAAGGAAAAGCTGTGAAGACATATAGATAATCATTTACTCAAAGCTTACCTTGATGGACTAATTTGGAGGATCTATTGTTTATTCCTGTCACCAAGGCGATAAGAACCTAAGAGGTAAGGGTATTTAAGAGAGTTCGCTCCACCCTCCCTCTGGGGAATCTTCAATAGAGAAATTTATTTGACAGTCCTTCATGTATCGAGAATTCGTTTTCACTCGAAACGGTGGATCGTTATATGGTATCATCACTCGTTGGCACGTACCTTAGGGTATAAAAAAGGTGCGTTCACTTGGTCGCTCGAACCCTTGAGTGAGGAGACCTAGTTGTGGGCAATCCTTCGCCAGCGGGAGCCTTTGTCTATACCCCTATAAACCCGCATGTGAACCATAGTTGTATGACCTATAGAAGCCACCCTTTTTGCTTGTGTTTGGGACCATCATCATTGGGATTCAGTTCGACTTCTTGTCATGAGATGTGAACTTGTTGGGCCATTTAAACTGGGAAGAGTTTGTGTCTTATGACAATTGGGCCAAAAGCTACTAAAATGCCGATGTGCCACTTTGTGTTTGGGCCCCCTATCATTTGAAGTTGTTTAGCCACGTTATTGCAAAGTGTAAACCTGTTGGGCCTTTTTCAACTGGGACAAGTTTACACCTCGCAATAATATGATTGAATGCTTTGAAATGATAATGGGCTAACTTGTATGAAAACCTTGATGAGTTTAGAAAGTCCATACATGATCCAAATATTCTAGAAGCATGAGTTCGATATCCGCACTGGCTTTCATCCAGAAAGAATATGCCTTGTTACAACATATTTGTATACTTTTGGACGCTTCTAAGTTCATCCCCATGACCACGATTACCGAAAGCCCAATTCGTCGTTTCTAGATAATGTCATGACCTCATAATCGACTTAGTCCATGTTGTAAATGGGCGGTCTTTGTCTTTTACCGATGGAAAGGGATGAAAGCAGCCAAGGTTCACCTCGTAGCATATGAGAGATCGATTTTGTGTACCTTGCATCGGTGCATAGAATAAGCCATACCTAGGACAGAAATGGACTTACCATGAGTGTGGGAGATATAAGGTTGGAAGGATATATGTTGTTTTGATAACCACTACATCTCATGCATACACGCATCATGTTAACCCCTGTGTCTTAAAAGCCATCATAGATATCCATTGGGTTAGGCGTAAAAGAAGACTTGTCAATAAGAGTTTAGCAAACATGGATATCGAGTGATGATACCATATAACGATCCACAACTCAAATCGGGAACAAGACCCACAACTCAAATCGGGAACAAGACCCACAACTCAGTTCGAGAACAAAACCCACTCGGTGGTTCGGGAACAAGACCCAAAGGTCACAGCGCCTCGCCATCAATCTCAACTCAGTAACGGTTCGGGAATGAACTATCTTTCATCAAGTAACGGTTCAGGAATGAACCAGGGGTCAAACACCTCGTCATCAAATCAACTCAGTTTGAAGGGTCTCAAACCAACAGGTAAGTTCGGCAACAGCTGGCGAGCCAGGTAAGTAAAAATGCATGCATGACTTTGATAGGATTGTCACTGTCACACCGTGCACAAGTCCCATCAAAGTGGGGGCGACTGTAGACACTGTATTTTTGCATAGAAGACCGATGATTAGCCACGTATGGAGGCACTACCCGATAACTTGCGGAAGTCACAGGAAACAGACGTCAGAAGGGAAAATTTAAAAATAAATACATCAACAAATTTAACTTGCTAATTGGCCTCGGGTTCGCTCGATTAATCCCTGTTTTAAAATTTAAGCCTCGGCCCAAAACCCTCTCAACCCACGAAAATCCCATTTCGCCCAAGCCCAATCCAAAAATAATTAAAATTTTTAAAACAAATGTCACAAATTAAATCAAATCCTCTTTCTAAATTAAATCAAATCCCCTTTTTAAATTAAATAAATCACCTCCCAAATTAAAGAAATTCTCCCACCAAAAATACAAATATCTTTTCCTTAAATAATTGAATTAAATCCATCCCTTATTTGCTTGATTTATTCCCTTTTCAAGCCATGCACACACAAGGAAACCCTAGGATACACTATTATAAAAAAGGTCATTATGCAAACCCTAATCGGCTCTTCTCACTCCTCACGGCTCACACAAGATTCACAAATAAAATAAACCCTAAACTCCTCAAACTGACTTCTCTCCTCTCCCTTTAGGCTCTCACAACTCACGGCTCTCTCCCTTGCTTAACCCTACTCTCGGCACCTCACAAAAACCAGAAACCCTAGCAGGCCCCTCTCTCCTCTTCTCTTCTCTCAACCGACTGCAAAAACAACAAAAATAATAACCCTAAACCAAATCAGCTTGAATAAACCAACAAATAGCCAAACAACGTGAAAAAAATCCAACAAAGTAGCCCACTCACTAAACACACTCAAAGAACACCCTCACACGCTCCACAAACTCACGTAAAAAAAAAAACCCTTAAGCCCTCCAACGATGCCACTCTCTCTTCTCTCTTAAAAGCACGCAGAACTCTCCCCTCTTTGAGGAACCCTCGCGCCTCTCTCTCTCTCAAGAATAAACCCTAAACACACTTGGAAACCTCTCATTTCTATCATAAAAAATGCACACACAGACCACTCAAAACACACACATCTCTCTCGGCACAGACCATACACTTTGCTCATCAAACACTGACCACGCACACACGTCAAAATACACACACAGCAAACCGACAAAACAAACCATAAATAATAGCCTTTCACGCCATCAATAAATAAGCAACAAAATGACAGCCCCCACTGAGTAATTAAGCAACAAAGCCTGCCCTCATTACCGACTCACACACATAAAATTCAATTGTCCACTCGCCCACTAAACCGAATCAACATCAGCCCATCACTAAACAACAAATCAATCAGCCAAGCAAAGAAACAACAAAGCCGAGGCTGCTCACAAAAATAGTCGAAACCAGTCCCCAAAAATAACCCAAAACAGTCCCTAAATAAACACCCGAAGCAGCAGCAAAAAGCAGTCCAAAACAGTGAGAAAACCGCAGAAAAACAGCTAAGAAAATAGCGAAACAGCGAGCGGAAATAGCGAACCAGTGAACCAGAAAAGTTACGGAGCGTCAACCCTTCCGGCGACGTCCCAACGCATTCCCGGAAAACGATTTAAAAGGTAAGACCTGAGGGCACCATTTGTTATATTTTATTTTGTTATCCCGGACATGGCATGCTTGGTTGGACGTGGAATACGTCCAATCGGGCATGCGAAATCCTATATTAAAAACGGCCAAACCATTGGTCACATCTCTCTTTTATTATTCCGCCATTTATTTTCAGTCATTTATCTTCCTTTAATATTTCGCACTTAGCTTACTATTTACCGCTTCTGTTATTTATTGTTGTTTCATCACATGCATTATCATATTTCATGCATATATTGAGTTGATGATTGCGTGATATCTTTTGCGGTATATCGGATGGAAACCCAGACGTAAACTCCGTAGCCGAATCCGAATGGACAGTAGTGCGGTCACTACTTGGGATACAACTCCACGTACCGCTTGAGAGACTTTCAAGCACATGTTTCATTTTGTGATTTAAATCTATGAGCTCGGCTTCGCGACGCAAGAACAACTTGCGGGTCGCGACGCATTACCGAAATCACTGCTAGTCATCACGGATAGATAACCCTTTTAATAGATTTCCTTACAGGATAGACATATACCTGTCAGGCGGGGGTAGCCACTATTGGAACTTGAATTTAATGAATCCAGGTAATTTGGTTGACATAGACATATCAATTGAGTTATATTGGGTATTTGAATCTGACCATCGACAAAGGCTTTTGCATATCTTCATGTTCCAGGTTAGCAAACTGATTTATTACACATATATAAGATAATCAATTCATCATTAGAATAATATTATGTAGAATCACGACCCTAGATATTTGTATCTTTTGTTATTTTCCCTAGTATTTTTATTTATTTATTTGTTCAGCAAATCCACATTCAACCAACCAAAGCAATCATTCCCTTCTCCCTTTAATTAGATACCTGTAAATAAATAGTATCAATAATTAATAACAACAATATGAATTAAGTCATCGTGGGATCGATATTTTTATACTACTTATACGTGCGCTTACGTTATACGTTTGTGTTTACGCCAGTCAAGTTTTTGGCGTCGTTGCCGGGGACTTATTTTTCTTGAGTTATTAATTTTGAAGCTATCTAATTTACTTGTATCTAATTTTCTTTTTATCCGTAATTTTTATTTTCTTCTTTTGTTTTTCAGGTGGTTGACATGGATCTTTATTGGGAGATTGAAAGATTACAAGCTTTACTAGAAGAAGATACACCCCAAATCAGGGAGCAGCAGTCATGTTTTCTGAGCCCTGTTGTCCAGCCCAACAATTATCACTGGATGCCAGAACCAAGCAATACTACATTTGCTCATCAGAACGCAATGGGGAGATGTGTGATATGCGATGGTAACCACCCGAGCGATCAATGCATATACCTTTCAGAGTGGCAGAACTATCGGAATCATTCAAGGTACGAAGAACCATCATATTTCACAAAACCACATTTTCCATCTTATCCACCATCTACGTACGATCTTCATCAAGAACCAGAACCATCAGAGGAAGATCAGATGATTGACATGCTCAAAGATTGGTTCAAGAAACAAGACGAAAAGTTGGATACAATGCTCGAAACATTCCGAAATCAATTTGAAAGTATTCAGAGACAATCTGCATCCATTCAGAGAATGACAGATCAAACGAGACAATTAACAGAAAACCAGAGCTACATACCTCAAGGAGCATTTTCTGATGAAACTTACTAAGCCTTCGAGTACCAAGAATTTCAAAATGACACCTTGACAGAGGATGAGGCTGAGCAGTATCAACAACCGGAGGTATCAGTTCAGGAGCCCGAACCAACAAAGTCTCGATTTGATTTTTATTATTCAGATTCTGACGAGGATGAAGAAGCTGAGCTTTTTGTACCAATTGCTCCAATAAATGAGGATGTAACTCTGTATCCTCAAAATGAAGATCTTGGAGCGTCCATTGCACAAATGTTTGAAGAAGATCTACCTAAGCCAGTCATATCAGAGGATGAAGACCTAAAATCTGACATATCTTTACATCCTCAGGTTGACACTTATGGAGCATGCATTTCACAGATGACAGATGAATAATTGAATGCGAAATCCTAAAATACATATGTGAAGAAAAAGTGGAGCAAGATGAGCAAATGGAGGAGCAAATGTCTGACCTTATTGAAGATCCAGTGAATTCAGGTGAAACATCACTATTTTGGGGAGTACAAATCAAAGATATCGCCCAGAAGCTTGACAGAATGGAACTTCCATTCAAAGTCAAGCACCATACAAGACCTCCTGATTTTCTTTCTTTCTTTTCAAGAACCACTCGAGCGACAAAGATTAAAAAGGTGGCACGAACACTGAATGGGACAAAATTCTTTTTGCCACCTTACCGTTGGAAGAGACCCTTCAAAAGCAACGCTCATGGGACCGTCTTTAATTGGGCATCCAAAACGACGCTGAAACCTCATTGACAGATAGATTTCAGTCACGTCTGGCTGAAGACGAAAAATTTAGCGCTAGTAGGGAGGCAACCCATGTAATAATTTTATTTATTTATTTTATTTTAATTATTTTGTGTATACATGTTGTAGAATTTTTAATTTTGTGTTATTTTTGCAGGGAAAATAAAGACGGAATATTTTTAAGACAAAGCTAGCCAGTGCAAGCGGGATTTTCATGAAATAAATTTGACAAAATCGCGAGGATAAAAAGTCAATCCAGTAGAGACGGCCGAGTAAGGAGTCAAATCTTGAGACGCGTCCCAGTGGATTTATTCGTCGAAAGACTTGGTTTTGCCAAAAAAGAAAATCCCGCATCGCGACACGAAACACCTGCGTGTCGCGACACAGAAGCCCCAAACACAAACCCTAACCCTAGAAGCTGAGCATCGCGACGCAAGAACAACTTGTGCATCGCGACCCGCGTTGTACATCAGCCCTAAAACCAGCAGCCACCGGTCATTTCATTTACTTTTCTCTTCAAAATTTCGGCATTTTCTCTCAATTTTCTCTGAAAAATCAAGCTTCTAATCATCAAATCTCTCAACCAAAATCACTGCTAGTCATCAAATCACTCGAACAACACCAAAGCTTCCATTTCTCCATTTATTTCCCTCGGTTTTTTCCATTTCACCTCAACCGAAACCTATTCCTCCACCATTTGCAGATCCGGCTCTTCATGGCTACGATTCACCTAATCATCATTCGGAATTGACGTGCAACTACGTTTTTGGTATAATCTTCCTTTTAACTTTATCATTTATTTAATACCCAAAGGAAAGAGAGAAGATCCGTAAAAGTTTGTGAGTTAATTGATTGTGTGGATTGTGACTTTGGTGAATTAAGTTGAATTTGTTGTGATTTGAAGCTATTTTTACAGTGAAATTGAGATTTGAGGTGGTGACATTGAGGTAAAAATTTGACAGATTTGATGAATCTTTAAAGGACTGTGAAATTGATTGAATTTGTAGAATTGGGGCGCAATGTAAAAAGGAATTGAAATTTCAAGTGTTTAGTTTTAGGTTGAATTGTGGGATATTTTGAGTTTTTAGACCGAACCTTGTCAATTTTTCTGAAAATTTGAAACTGAAAAATGGCACCTAAGAGACCTAGGACTGTAGCGACTACCAGACTTAGTTTTGATGCTACTAAATTTGTCTCAGCAAACGCAGAGAAAATATTTGATAAGGGAATGAGAAACAAGGTAGCTATTATGGAGAGGGGTTTTGAAATAAACCCCGGACTATTCCCTGAGATTGATAGGGTTATTACAATCAGGAACTGGCAAAAGCTTTGCCAACAGCCCCGCCCCGCTTGTATCTCGATTGTTCGTGAGTTTTACACTAATGCTCCCGAGCATCATGCGTATGTGGTGATGGTTAGAGGACAACAAGTAACATTTGACGCTACAACCATTAATAGTTTTTATGGGTTACCTGACATTGAAGCTGATGAATATTCAGCGGTAAGGAATGAGATAGATATCACTCACCTGACAGAGACCCTGTGTATCCCCAATGCTACGTGGGAAATGAGTAGCAGCGGGGAATATTTGAAGATGAGTTCTAAGTCTCTAAAACCTGAAGCTAAGGTGTGGTTCCACTTCCTTACCCGAACACTGCTGTCTGGGACCCACATCTCCTATGTTACAAAGGAAATGATGATCTTGTTGTATTACTTATTGGAGAGTTATTAAATTAATGTGGGAGAGCTGATGGCGATTAACAATGTTTGGGCTGTGAGGTCAACACAGACTAGCCTTTTATACTGTCACTTGATTACTTCACTTTGCACACTGGCCATGGTCCATGTTGACCCAAGAGAAGAGCTGACGCAGCCCATGACTGCATTAACAGCCCGCATCATCCAACAACTTCGTACATAGAGACATATTCATGTTGGACCATCTTCTTCTGCGCCTGCACAGCAACCACCTCAACCACCAAACAGATCCTCTTGACCTCATTCCTTAACCCAAAGAGTCATTAGATTGGAATCTCAAATGGGGTACACGGTTCAACTACTCCAACAAATGGCCCGATATCAGGGGATTCCAGATGACCAGTTCACACCATATGGTTTATCAACAGCGAGGAGGAGGCCGACGATTAAACAACTCAGGTACTATTGTTCCCTTATTTTTTGTTTTGTTTTGTATCGCATTGGGGACAATGCTAGATTTAGGTTTGGGGGTGTGGGTTATTTGCTTTTATTTTATTTTTTTTAGTAATTCCGTCAAAATTTTTCTTTTCTACATGTAGTATGTTTTATTTTTGCATTTTTCATTCGAGTTTTTTTTTGTGTGTTTTAAATCAAAAAATCCAAAAAAAAAGGCGTCCAATGATTTGATTGTTTGTTTAGTTAAAAAATTTTAGGAAAAGAAAAATGCTAATTTGACTTTTATTCCTTTTTTAAATTTTATATCTAGGACAGACTCGTGCGCACTTAAAAAAATAGTTTTGCAAGCAGTTAGATAATAAGAAATTAACAAAGTGGCTAGTTAAAATAATTGGTGGTTGATGAATGACCGTTTACCTGAGTTTCTGTTTCTGTCTACAATTATTTATTATGTGAGGTGTGTAAAAAAAAAAATTAAACTAAACCAAGCAAGTACTTAGTAACCGGGCATCTTGCCTCAGTAAGCAGTGCTAGTTCGCGTCAAACGGGAAAGCTTGTGTTAGTTTATTAAACATCCAAGATCCAAGTGATTAAGTCTGTAGGGGTGTTTTAACACCTAGTGCCCTAAAACCATCTGGTTTGGGAGCCACTGACCCAAAGCTCGCTACATGGATCAAAGATGTTGTATATAAATAAAAAAAAATCAGAAAAATCACATACCTCACCTGTGTTGATTATAGTAGAAAGAACAATTTTAGATACTCAGGCTGGTTTGACCCATTAACTACTGAGAGTTGAGACAAAATCACCAAGTTGACAACTTAGAATCGAAGCTGTTTACAGAATTATTCACACACACACTTTGAGTTTGATTTAGATATTTTGTTCAAAAGAAAGGATTTTAGTTGAAATATGCGTTTTGAAGGTTCCTCTAACTTTGATACTAGACATTCTCTGAGGACGTTATTTATATATTATTATTTTATTTTATTTTCTTTTCTCTTGTCTTTTTGCTTTTGTGTGCATTAGTTTTATTTTCTTTTTGCTTTTGTGTGCATTAATTTGACGTTTGTGGGTATCATTGATGTAAACCCTCACGAGACTACAACTCGTCCACTAGGGACACATAGGGGTTTAAAGGCTTGTTGCATACGCTAAATGCAACCGTGATCCCTATGAAAGTGGCTTAGTTAATTTTATTTTAAAAAAATGTTTATGTTATTTTATTTTGTTTTTTTGCTCGAGGACTAGCAAAATGTTGGGTTTGGGGGTGTGATGAGTGATAATTATATCACTATTTCCCACTCATTTGACCTAATATCTTGCTAAATTTCTCGGTTTTTGTGAATGTTTTGATGTGTTTTGTGTAGTTTTTGCAGATAAATAAAGTTTGGGAAGCATTGGAAGCAATTTGGGGCCAAAACAGAGAAAAAATGACAAAAGTGGCAATTTGGTAATTTGGCACGCCGCGACGCGCAAGCCTTCGGTATTATGACGTCTAACGTACGCCGGTTCATGCTAACCTGCGCCGGGGACAAGTGTCACAATCTGATAAGTTTACTAAAATACACTGTGCGCCTGCCATGTGTCAACATCAGAGCAGATCTGCTAACATGCGCCGTGCCACGTGTCACAATCATATGGTGCCGACAATACACGTGCCACGTGTCAGCTTCCTATTCGACCGCATAAACCGTGTGACATGTGTCAGCCATGTGTCGTCTACGTGTCGCCCACGTGTCCGCCACTTGTCAGCCACGTCAGCATCCAACCGAGTCATCGAGCCACATGTCGCCATGTCATCAACATCCAATCATCATCCGCCACGTGTCAGCATCTTAGTGGACCGAATCTTTATGTGTGCCACGTGTCGTAATTTCATTGGAGCGACGAAATTCGCGTGCCATGTCAGCAACGACCATGTCAACACATTTATCTCCCTGTGTTGCCAGCTCGGCGTCGCGACGCAAGAATAACTTGCGCATCGCGACGCGTGACCGAAAATTTTGCCTATAAATTCAGCCATTTTCACCTTATTTGATTTCGTGCTTTCCTTAGGGTTTTCTTAGACTTTTAAGGATATCATCTATTTTTGTATAAATTTTTAATATTTAAATTATGTATTTTTATTTTTACATTTAATTTTAGTATTTTAATTTTAATTTACTTTTATGTTTTGTAGTTAAAATTCCGCTGGGGTAAAATGTGAACTATTTAATATAATTATCTAGGTTAATCTCACTTAAATATAATATTTAAATTATAATTTAATCGGATTAATTAATGACAGACTTTATTACTGCCTATATGGCCAGTTTAAATATAAATTACTTTATCGCCTATATGGTTGGTCTTTATGTGACAGATAATTACCGCCTATATGGCTGGTGTAGTTGGACTAATTAGATTACCGCCTATATGGCTGGTTTTAAATGTTTAACATTATTAATTCCTGAGAAAGCAGAACATAAAATAATTTATATATTATAATAAGTGAGATTCCTAGATATGAAATATTAAATGTGAATCCTCTAACCCCAGCATTGTATTTTTATTCTAGGGAAGTGATGAAACACAATATTCACATACTTAATAATTGATTTAATTATATATTGGGTCATTCTTTAGTTTGTTTATTGAGTCTTAAGCTTTATGCTTCTTGTTGTCTGATCACCAATAAGATTGATGTGGTAAACTTAAAATGAACTTGACGAAAGGATTTTAGGTTTCAGCCTTAGATTCAATAGTCAACGATATTTCTTGAGGATAGATAACCCATTTAATAGATTTCCTTACATGATAGACATATACCTGTTAGGCGGGGGTAGCCACTGTTGGAACTTGAACTTAATGAATCCAGGTAATTTGGTTGACATAGACATATGGTTCAATTGGGTTATACTGGGTATTTGCATCTGACCATCGACAAAGGCTTTTGCATATCTTCGTGTTCAAGGTTAGCAAACTGATTTATTACACATATATAAGATAATCAATTCATCATTAGAATAATATTGTGTAGAGTCACGACCCTAGATATTTTCGTCTTTTGTTATTTTCCTTAGTATTTTCTTTTGTGTTTTTATTTATTTATTTGTTCAGCAAATCCACATTCAACCAACCAAAGTAATCATTCACTTCTCCCTTTAATTAGATACCTGTAAATAAATAGTATCAATAATTAATAACAACAATATGAATTAAGTCCTCGTGGGATCGATATTTTTATACTACTTGAACGATACATGCACTTGCATTATACGTGTGTGTTTACGTCGGTCACTCTGGATAGACCTCTCGGAGTCACATTGGTAGTATGACTATGTGTCTATGGGAATCTGAATCAGGGTAGGTGTATGTGGTCTTAACTTGAGACTTGCATCGCTAAAACTTACGACAATCAGTATACTTTGGTTTTGGTCGTCCGGAGCTTTAACATGTTCTGTGTACGCCTCTTCTGGGTATAATGAGAATCGTAGTGTATTGGGTGTGATGTTAAGATGGAAGTATCACTTCAGTCATATGGAGATGATGATCACGCATGATACATAACTAGTACTCTTAAATGCTGCTACTATCGGGATAATATGACTAGGTCATGATTATCCGATTACAGAGACTAGTTGCTAGTGATCCGATATATGCTTCGTACGGGGCATACATAATTCCAACCCTAGGCCTAGCATGTGACATCCAATATTGGATCGTATTACGCAATACATTATGTACTACGCCTGATACAGATGATATATTCGATGTTGAATATTTATGGAGAATTGGGTAGGCACGGTACTTTGCTAGAAGCCAACCATGTCTTGTAAATCAGTGAGAACGTGGTACGGGGTACGCACGTGTCGGATAGTCCGACAACCGTATTTACTGCCAACATATATAAGGATCTATTGGGTCGCTTCGCAAAGATTCACTGATGACATTTGACTTGAACATAATTAATCTGGGATTAATTATGAGAGAGAAAATTAATCTGGGATTAATTACGGTAAGAATTAATCTGGGAATAATTCATCTAGAAGAGATAACACGATTAATTTGTAATTAATCGATAAAGTAAATTTAATAGTTAAATTGGATTTTACTATTTAATTTATTTAATTGGGCTAAAATAATATATCGGATATATTAATTGAAATTGGATTTCAATGCTGAATTAAAATTGGATTTTAATTCGGGCGAACGAATTAATTTGGAATTAATTCATAAGCGACTTTCGTAATAGTTTTGTTAGACATTATTATTTAATTAAATTGGATTTAATTACGTCGCAACGGAAAATTCGTTTAATCGGATTAAACGAACCGGAGCCCAAAATGTGTAGTGTAAGCCAACTAGATTTGGAATTAAATGGGTGGGACCCATGACTTACATCAATTGTCATTAATTGATGGAAGTAGTTGGAATAGTAAATGTGGCATTTACTTCACACACCTACCACACTTGGGAAGTCGACTTTTGTATTAAGTTTTTGGAAAACCAAAATACATCATTCACTTTTGTATTAACTTTTGGATGTGATGTCAAGATGGAAGTATCACTTCAGTTATATGAAGATGATGATCACGCAGGATACAGAACTAGTACTCTTAAATACTACAACTATCAAGATAGTATGACTAGGTCATGATTATCCGATTACAAAGACTAGTTGCTAGTGATCCGATATATGTTTCGTACGGGGCAGACACAATTCCAGCCATAGGCCTAGCATGTGACATCTGATATTGGATCGTATTACGCAATACATAGTATACTACGCCTGATACAAATTATATATTCCATGTTGGATATTTTTGGAGAATTGGGTAGGCACGATGCTTTGCTAGAAGCCAACCATGTCTTGTAAATCGGTGAGAACGTGGTACGGGGTACGCACGTGTCGGATAGTCCGTCAACCGTATTTACTGCCAATATATCCAGGGATCTCCTGGGTTGCTTCCCAAAGATTCACCGATGACATTTGACTTGAACAAAATTAATCTGGGATTAATTATGAGAGAGAAAATTAATCTTGGATTAATTACGGTAAGAATTAATCTGGGATTAATTATGAAAGAGAAAATTAATCTGGGATTAATTGCGGTAAGAATTAATCTAGGATTAATTCATCTAGAAGAGAGAACGCAATTAATTTGGAATTATTAGACAAAGTAAATTTAATAGTTAAATAGGATTTTACTATTTAATTGGGCTAAAATAATATGTCGGATATATTAATTGAAATTGGATTTCAATGCGGAATTAAAATTGTATTTTAATTCGGGCGAACGAATTAATTTTGAATTAATTCGTAAGCGACTTTCGTAATAATTTTGCTAGGCATTATTATTTAATTAAATTGGATTTATTTACGTCGCAACGGAAAATTCGTTTAATCGGATTAAACGAACTGGAGCCCAAAGTGTGTAGTGTGAGCCAACTAGATTTGGAATTAAATGGGTGGGACCTATGACTTACATCAATTGTCATTAATTGATGGAAGTAGTTGGAATAGTAAATGTGGTATTTACTTCACACACCTACCACACTTGGGAAGTCAACTTTTGTATTAAGTTTTTGGAAAACCAAAATACATCATTCACTCTTTTTTTCCTTGGCTTGACCAAAATCATCACTCTCTCCTCTCCTTGGCCGAATTCTCCTCTCTCTCCCTTAGACAAATTTTCTTCTCTTAGAGGGCAAGTTTTGCTTCATTTTGTTCTAGCTAGCACTTAAAGGAGTCAAATGAAGGTGATAGGGAAACTCACCCAAGAGCTTGGAGCTTCTACATCCATGGAAAATTTTTGAACTTCTACCGATCAATATGAGTTTTTCCGCAACTTATCTTGTTATATTCACACTTGAATCAATGTTTAGAATCCTTGACATGTTTTAGAGACACTAACATATACATACCTTACATCGAGACACAAGCAAGATAAGCCTTGTAGATAAAAACATATTAGTGTATTAACAAGTTTAGCTAAGTTCCGAAGTTCGTTTTATGACGTATATACTAATCAAGTTTACGGTCATAGATTATCCATAAGGACCACAATCTTCTTCGTTGAGGGGATTCAGTGCCAGCCAAATTCCAAAATCTGTGAGTGGACCTTTTTTCTCAAACCGGTTTTATTTATCAAGTTTTGAATTCAAACTTACTTTTTTTAAAGCATATAGGACGTTAGACATAATATTATTACATATGTTTTTTTTATATACAATAATGTTTCAAAAAGATTGTTTATTTTTTACAGCATGAGTTTTGAGATTTTTAGAGGCATGGGGTAAAAACCCACCTCAGTATGTAACTCGCTATAGTTTGCAAATTGACGGACAGAGAACATATGCACATGTAGAGGACTGGGGGGACGACAATACATAACGCCCCCAGATCCTAGTTCAGGACTAGGGATGACATATGCCCCTATATTCTAGTTCCAGTGCTTATAGGGTAGCATAGATCCGCACCCTCAGTTCTATTTCAGTGGCTTGGGAGACGGCAATACGTAACGTCCCAATACCACCAGTTTCAGGGACAATAGTGGCATGCTTTGCGGGACGGCGATACGTAACACCCCAAAGTCATGGATTTGCACTCCTGGCTCCAGTTAGGCGTATGGGGGGACATCAATACGTAACGCCCCATACGTCAAGTTTTCAGATATATACCAGTTTTCAGATATCATGTTTTCATAAAATAGTTTTCAGAGATCAGATTTTAGAAACGGTTTTCGGAAAACAGATATTCCAGAAATATTTTTCAGTAAAGATCTTTCAGTTACAAGTTTACAAAAACCAGACTTTCAAAAGCAGATTTCAGAAAGATAAGTTTTATAAAAGAGAGTTCAGACAAAGTTTTCAGAAAATGAGTTTTTATATAATGTTATTTCTGAAATTTTGATTACAGAACCAAATGTTTTCGTATCAGTATTTCAGTTTACATCCACTCACTTAGATAGTACAATGATCTAACCCCCCCACTTCCAGTTCCTTTGTCTTGCAGGTATTCTCGGAGGGCGAGCTCGGGTGGATGGATACTGATGCAGTGGCTAGGGTATGGAGTCCATTAATTCATGCCAGAAAGAGTGAGAATCCAGTCAGAGTCAAACAATGGTCATGTATTATTTTTTGGGTTATGTGTAGTCATTGTAAAAACAAGTGTTTATAAGTATTCAGTTATTAATAATGAAATTGTTTTCCATGTTGTCGAGTTATGGCATTGGTCCCATAAATAAGAATTTAAATTGAGAAAAGAGAAATATTGTAGTTTATAGTCAGAAAGATAGAGGCTCAGGGGAATAATGTTAGTGTCTCTAAGACTTGCCAAGGATCCTAAACATGATTCTAGTGTGAATAAAATCAAAATAAGTTGCTGAAGACTTACATTGATCGGTAGAGAAGTTCAAAACTTTTGTTGGATGTTGGAAGCTCAAAGCTTTGAAAATGAATTCCAAACTCAATGGTGAGTTTCCCTATCACCTTAAAATGACTCCTTAAGTGCTAGCTTGATGAATTTTTGCAACAAAAATTCAAGAACAAAGAGAGGGAGGTTCGGCCAAGAGGAGATGAAGAGGAAAAAGAGAAGTGTGAATAGTGTTTTCTAAAAACATAGCTAAAAAAATTGTGTGATGTGTAACTAAAGTCCAACAATTAAAGTTTCCAACCACTTCCATCACAAATAGTGACATGTGATGTAAGTGATGTGGGTCCCACCCAAATTTGAATTCCAAATTCAAGTTGGCTTTACACAACACACTTTGGGCCCGGTTCGTTTAATCCAACTAAATGAATTATCCATCGCTAAATAATTAAATCCAATTTAATTAATTAATAATGCCTAGAAAAATTATTACGAAAGTCGCTTACGAATTAATTCCAAATTAATTCATTAGCTTGAATTAAAATCCAATTTTAATTCCGTATTGAAATTCAATTTCAATTAATATATCCGATATATTATTTTAGCCCAATTAAATAAATTAAATAGTAAAATCCAATTTAACTATTAAATTTACTTTGCCGATTAATTCCAAATTAATCGCGTTCTCTCTTCTAAACGAATTTAATCCCAGATAAATTCTTGCCGAAATTAATCCCAGATTAATTTTCTATCTCATAATTAATCCCAGATTAATTCTGTTCGAGTCAAATGTCATCGGTGAATCTTTGGGAAGCGACCCAAGAGATTCCTGGATATGTTGACAGTAAATACGATTGTCGGACTATTTGACACGTGCGTACCCCGTACCACGTTCTCACTGATTTACAAGACATGCTTCTAGCAAAGCACCGTGCCTACCCAATTCTCCAGAAATATTTAATGAGGAATATATAATCTGTATCAGGCATAGTATACTATGTATTGCGTAATACGATCTAGTATCGGATGTCATATGCTAGGCCTAGGGCTGGAATTGTGTCTGCCCCGTACGAAGCATATATCAGATCACTAGCAACTAGTCTCTGTAATTGGATAATCATGACCTATTCATACTATCCCGATAGCTGCAACATTTAAGAGTACTAGTTCTATATATTGCGTGATCATCATCTCCATATGACTGAAGTGATACTTCCATCTTGACATCACACCCAATACACTACGATTCTCAGTATACCCAGAAGAGGCGTCAACAGAACCCGTTAAAGCTACAGACGACCAAAACCAAAGTATACTAATTGTCGCAAGTATTAGCGATGCAAGTCTCAGGTTAAGACCACATACACCTACCCTGATTCGGATTCCCATAAACACATAGTCATACTACCAATGGGATTTCAATGGGTCTATCCAGAGCGAAGCTGTTCCCGGTCCAACGGCTAACAGAACCTCCTATCACACTTGCATAAATATCTAATACTCAAATATATGAGAACTATGCGGTTAAGCTTCCATAACGCGCACAAGTGTAATATTAGTCTATTCCGCATTATCGATGTCCAGTCCCGATAATACTACGACTATGGATATTTAATGATTAAACCTTTCGTGGATTAATACTGTCTCATATCTTATTAATCTAGTACTAATCATATGTAATTTTATCATTTATTTATCCAAGTAATCCAATTACAAAATGATAAAAGAGCAATTTCCTTTGTCACAAAGTTAATTTGTACAAAAACACCATGTCTTTTACAAATATGGATGCTATGGGTCATAATTTTCCAACAATCTCCCACTTGGCCTATAGCCAATCACTCAAGTGTCCAACACCTAAACTATGTACGGGTTGCTCAAATATTTGCTGAGATATCACTTTCGTCAGCAGATCTGCAAGGTTATCATCTGAAACGATCTTTTGATCTTAACATCGCCACGATGTATGATCTCATGGATCAGATGAAACCGTCGAAGTACATACTTGGATCATTGATGAGACCGTTGTTAGTGTTCCTAGAACATGCCAAGGATTTCTAAGATGATTTTGTTTTTGAATATTCAAAGAAGTTACGAAATAAACTTACAATGATCAGATTTGATGGATGTATGAAGTTCAAAAATTTTGATCCTTTGTGGAAGCTCCAAGCTTTGAGATGAGTTCTAAATCAAGGGTAAGTATCCCTATCACCTTTATCTTGACTCCTTATGTACTAGCAATGAAGTTTCTTTGAAGCAAAAAAATCAAGAACAATAAGCCATAGCTCATGGCATTGAGAGAAAAAGAAGAGCTTTTTGGTTTCTTTGATATTTTGATTTCTAAAATCTATATTCCAAGTAAACTTCCAAAGTTGGTATATGGATTAATTTCAAAAATAAAATAATGAAGTGTCTTGAGATTGGTTACTGTGATTTACAAGCAATCTAAGCTTACACTCAACAATTAACAACTTCCATCACATGTCAAATGTGTGATGTAAGTCAAGTGGGTCCCACCACTTTTAAATTCCAAATTTAAGTCGAATAATCTCAACACGTAACTTCGCTCGGGCTCGGGTTCATTTAATTCCGAAATAAACAAATTTGCCGTTATGACATAATTAAATCCAATTTAATTAAATAATAATGCCTAGCAAAATTATTATGAAAGTCGCTTACGAATTAATTCTAAATTAATTCGTTTGCCCGAATTAAAATCCAATTTTAATTCCGCTTTGAAATCTAATTTCAATTAATATATCCGATATATTATTTAATCGATTAATTCCAAATTAATCGTTCTCTCTCTTCTATTCGAATTTTATCCCAGATAAATTTTTGCCGTAATTAATCCCAGATTAATTTTCTCTCTCTCATAATCAATCCCAGATTAATTCTGTTCGAGTCAAATGTCATTGATGAATCTTTGGGAAGCGACCCATGAGATCTCTGGATATGTTGGCAGTAAATACGGTCGTCGGACTATCCGAACATGTGCGTACCTAGTACCACATTCTTACCGATTTACAAGACATGATTGGCTTCTAGCAAAGCACCGTGCCTACCCAATTCTCCAGAAATATTCTTTTAAGGAATACATAATCTTTATCAAGCGTAGTACACTAAGTATTGCGTATTATGATCCAGTATCGGATGTCACATGCTAGGCCTGAGGCTGGAGTTGTGTCTGCCCCGTACGAAGCATATATCGGATCACTAGAAACAAGTCTCTATAATCGGATAATCATGACCTTATCATATTATCTCGATAGCTTCATCATTTAAGAGTACCAGTTCTCTATCCCTGCGTGATCATCATCTCCATATGACTGAAGTGATACTTCCATCTTGACATCACACCCAATACACTATGATTCTCAATAAACCCAGAAGAGGCGTACACAGAACTTGTTAAAGCCGCGGATGAATAAAACCAAAACGTACTGATTGTCGCAAGTATTAGCGATGAAAGTCTCAGGTTAAAACCAAATACACCTACCCTGATTCGGATTCCCATAGACACATAGTCATACTACCAATGAGACTCCGATGGGTCTATCCAGAGCGAAGCTATTCCCGGTCCAACGGCTAACAGAACCTCCTATCACACTTGCATAAGTATCCAATACTTAAATATATGATAACTATGATAACTAATCATAAAGACTTTTATCATTTATATATATTCAAGTAATCTAATTACAAAACGATAAAATAGCAATTTCCTTTGTCACATAATTAATTTTTACAAAAACCACAATGTCTTTTACAAATAGTGATGCTATGGGTAATAATTGTCCAACAATCTCCCACTTGGCTCATAGCCAATCACTCAAGTATATAACACCTGAACTATGTACATGTGCTCAAACTTTTGCTGAGAGACGAC
The DNA here is from genome assembly GCA_019454045.1 of Zanthoxylum bungeanum. Lineage (NCBI taxonomy): Eukaryota > Viridiplantae > Streptophyta > Magnoliopsida > Sapindales > Rutaceae > Zanthoxylum > Zanthoxylum bungeanum. The sequence continues at coordinate 68,395 of SKCR01011686.1, forward strand.
TTTCGTCAGCGGATCTACAATGTTTTCATCTGAAGCGATCTTTTCGATCTTCATATTGCCACGATGAATGATCTCACAAATCAGATGGAAACGTCGAAGTACATGCTTGGATCGTTGATGAGACCGTGGTTCCTTAGCCTGCGCTATAATCCCGTTATTGTCACAATACAAAGGAACGGGCTCAGCTGCTAACGGAACTACTCCTAATCCAATTAGGAATTTTTGGATCCAAACTGCCTCTTTTGCTGCTTCAGCTGCAGCGATATACTCCACTTCTCTTGTTGAATCGGCAATAGTCTCTTGCTTGGATGGTTTCCAGCTCATTGCTCCGTTGTTCAAACAAAATATATACCCTGATTGCGACTTAGAGTCGTCTTTATCGGTTTAGAAACTTGTGTCGGTGAACCAAGTCACCTCAAGTTCTCCATCTCCATAGATTAAGAAAGCATCATTAGTTCGTCTAAGATACTTAAGGATGTTCTTAACCGCAACCCAGTGACCATCACCTGGATCGGTCTGATAGCGACTACACATGCTCAAAGCATATGAGACATCAGGTCGCGTACATATCATGGCATACATGATCGATCCGAATGTAGAAGCGAACGAGATCCGACTCATGTTGTCTCTCTCATCTTGAGTTTTAGGACACATGTCCTTAGATAGAGAGACGCCATGTGACACTGGCCGCAGTCCCTTCTTAGACTGATCCATGTTGAATCTCTTCAATACTTTGTCAATGTACAAGCTCTGGGAGAGTCCAAGCAGCTTTCTAGATCTATCCCGGTAGATCCTTATTCCCAGAATAAAGGCTGCTTCTCCCAGATCTTTCATGGAGAATTTTAATGAAAGCCAAGCTTTCACCGATTGTAGCATGGGAATGTCATTGCCAATAAGCAATACATCATCAATGTAAATGACAATGAATGTCAGTGCGCTCCCACTAACCTTCTTATATACACTAGGATTATCTTCGTTTTGAATGAAATCATATTCTTTTATGATCTCATCAAAACATTGGTTCCAAGAATGCGATGCTTGCTTCAATCCATAAATGGATCGATTTAACTTGCAAACCTTGTTTGCATGTTTTGGTACGACAAAACCGTCAGGCTTTTGCATATAAACATCCTCCAAAAGGTTTCCATTAATGAAAGCGGTTTTGATGTCCATTTGCCATATTTCATAATCGAAATATGCAGCAATAGCAAGCATTATCCGAATGGATTTAATCATTGCAACATGTGAAAAGTTTCATCGTAATCGACACCATGTCATTGACGATACCCTTTCGCTACAAGCCTAGCTTTGTATGTTTGTATGTTTCCATCCATGTCGGTCTTCTTCTTGAAGACCCATTTACAACCAATAGGCTTTACGCCTTCTGGTGCATCAACCAGTGTCTAAACTTGGTTGGTATACATGGAATCCATTTCAGACTTCATGGCATCTTGCCATAAAGCGGAGTCGATACCTTGTATCACTTCCTCATACGTAGCCGGCTTATTATCCTCAATAAGATTAATATCTACGTGACCCATACCTCTCAAGTTGTTTTCTGACTCTCTCTGATCTACGCAGTTCTTGTGTATTAGAAGATTGTGGTACAGTCTCATCCATGATGAACTGTTCGTGTTCCGTTTGGGAGTCGGTGCCAGGAACTGTATCACTACGATTTTCTTCGAGTTCTACTTTCCTCCCATTTACCACTGCATTTAGGAATTCCTTTTCGAGGAAAACCATATGGAGAGCAACAAATACCTTGTTCTCTTGTGGGTTGTAGAAGTAATATCATTTGGTTTCCCTAGGATAACCTAAAAATAGGCACTTATCCGATTTGGGTTATAGTTTGGTACCATCCAAACGTTTAACGTATGCCAAGCATCCCCAAATCTTCAGGAATGAGAAACCCGATTTCTTTCCTGTCCATATTTCATATGGAGTCTGTCCAACTGACTTTGACGGAACTTTATTCAAAATAAGTATTGCACTGTTCAATGCATATCCCTAAAAGGAAATTGGTAGCTCAGTGCGACTCATCATAGACCTTACCATGTCCAACAAAGTTCGGTTTCTCCGTTCGGACACACCATTTAATTGAGGTGTTCCGGGAGAAGTCCACTGTGAAAGAATACCATACTCTTTTCAAGTAATCGAGAAACTCCTTGCTTAAGTATTCTCCACCATGGTCCGATCGTAATGTTTTAATACTTTTGCCGGTCTGTTTTTCTACTTCATGTCGAAACTCTTTGAATTTCTCAAAAGTTTCCGACTTGTGTCTCATAAGATACATATAACCATAACGTGATGCATCATCCGTAAAGGTTACGAAGTATTCATATCCACCTCTAGCCTGGCTAGACATGGGCCCACATACGTCACTATAAACGAGGGCTAACAGTTCGGTGGCACAAATATCTTTACCGCTAAAAGATGTTTTAGGCATCTTGCCTAATAAACAAGATTCGTAGACGTCGTATGAATTTGGATCAAATCCGTCCAAGTATCCACTCTTCAAAAGTGTGGATATACGAGTCTTGTTTATGTGTCCCAGACGACAATGCCACATATAAGTTTCATCTGTTTTACTCATTTTGAGCCTTTTGTTTGTCATGTTATATGTTTGAGATTGATTTATATTCAAAATATAAAGACCAATATTAACATCAGCACTGCATATCTCAAAATCATTTTTATAAACAAAACACCCGGTGTTTCTGAATACAAAAGTATAGCCACATTGGGTCAAACAAGATACATATAAAATGTTTCTAGTCAAACTAGATACATAATAACAGTCTGATAAAGTAAGTACATGCCCCGAAGGCAGTTCCAAAATATAGGTCCCAACAGCCAAAACAGCGACTCTAGTCCCATTTCCAATCAGAGGTCGATCTCTCCTGAAGCCAGTCTCCTGCTAATCTGCAGATCCTGCACATCAGTACTGTAGGACACAGACGTGGACGACGGTTTTCTAGGCTCGCGGCCTAGTTGGGAGTACGGAATAGCCCGCGGGGGAACTAAACCGGAGAAATAACATGGAGTCGCCACCCGGTGTGAACCGGGAAAATGATTTAAGGCCGCACTCACCCCTTGCAAGGGAAGACCTCAAACCGTTGGGTTCGGAATGGTCCCTTACTTATGCCACTTGTAATGAAATGATTTGTGCAATAACTTAACCGAATCTACGCAACATATATTTCCAAGGATAATCTACTCATAAGTTCTCATGTATAAAATAAATCATCATAACGGCAAGCATACGATATCACACAATAATCTCATGAACATGTTGAATCATCAGACACGAAAAATAAATAACAACCTAAACATAAACGTAAATTGAACGCCTATTGCGAAAGAAGATAACCAAATCATGCATAGAGGAATAACGTACTAATGGCTAAATCATGCTTAAGAAACAAGTAACATCCTAACGACCTAATCATGCTTTAAGAAACAAGTAACATACTAACGACCTAATCATGCTTGAACACAATCTCACGAACAAATCAAATAGATAAATGCGGGAATACAAATAGATGACAACAGTAAAAGTGTCAATAATGGAATGATATGATTAATTATATAATGCAAGAGAAATCACCCAAGAAGCAATCATGCATGAAATGTGATGAAAAATACTCGGTTCATTGTATATACGTTCGTGTAGAGTTTGAAAATGCGTTCGAATGGTAAATAGAAGGTTCGCGTTCGTATAACGTTCGAGAACGCGTTCAAACGGGATAAGACCTGATGCATGATAAAACAAAACGCATGCGTGTTCGAGTAGCGTTCGGAAACGCGTTCGAATGAGATTGCCAAAATGGCATATGAAACGACACAAACACATGTATGGATTGAACAAATACACAATGTAGGACCTCGTGTGCCCAATTGAATATATCTCACATTCAATCGAGTGCACCTCGTCGGTGCGGCAAACATCGTGGTAAAGGTAGCCTTTAGGTATTTCCCTCGAATAGAGGACCTTTAATCCACCCTAGTTGGCCCATGCGCACTAGAATGCAATGCATGCGTAAATAAAGCAATGATATGCAAAAGGTAAATGACATAATAAAAGGTGCAGCAAAACATCGTGGTAAAGGTAGCCTTCAGGCGTTTCCCTCGAAAGGAGGACCTTTAATCCACTCTAGTTAGCCCATGTGCATTATATTACAATGCATACAAATGAATGAGACAATAATGTGGAACTCCGTATATCCGATTAAACATATCTCACATTCAATCAAACATACTTCGTCCGGCGCAGCAAAATATCGTGGTAAAGGTAGCCTTTAGGCATTTCCCTCGAATAGATGACCTTTAATCCACCCTAGTTGGCCCATGCGCACTAGAATGCAATGCATGCGTAAATAAAGCAATGATATGCAAAAGGTAAATGACATAATAAAAGGCGCGGCAAAACATCGTTGTAAAGGTAGCCTTCAGGCGTTTCCCTCGAAAAGATGACCTTTAATCCACCCTAGTTAGCCCATGCGCATTATATTACAATGCATACAAATGAATGAGACAATAATGTGGAACTCCGTATATCCGATTAAACATATCTCACATTCAATCAAACATACTTCGTCCGACGCGACAAAGTATTATCATAAATGTAGCCTTTTAGACTTTTCTTCCCTCAAATAGAGAACCTTTAGACCAATATACTAAGCCCTTGCGCACTATATCATCAATACACAAGCAAGTAAAGTGCGGAAAGTAAAAGACGGAATATAAAATGCGAATAATAGACGAACAAGATACAAAAAGCAAAGTGAAACATATGCCGTTTGCTCAAGTGGTACGTGGAGTTGTTTCCCAAGTACAGACCACACTACCGTCTATTCGGATTCGGCTACAGAATTTACGTCTGGGTTTCCATCCTATATACCACAAGAGATGACACATTTTCCCATCCATTCAAAGGCCACAACATGCATCCACAAGCGACTCTTATGCGAAGAAAATAAATAAAACAATTAAAAGATGAATGAAAATAAATAAGAAAAGTGCCCTCAGGTCTAACCTTTTAAATCGTCTCTCGGAAGTACGGTACACGGTCGTCGGAAGGGTTGATGCTCCGCAACTCCTCCGATTCACTGGTTCACGTCTTTTCTCGTTGTTTTACTGTTCGGGCTACTGTTTTCACTCCGTTTTGCTGCTGTTTCCGCTCGCTGTGTTCTCTGTTTTTCTTCACTATTTTGGTTGTATTTTGGGACTATTTTCAGTGGTTTTACTCACTATTTTCAGGGGTTATTACTCAATGTTTTGGATATGGTAAATGGACTGTTATGGGTTATTTCTTATTCGGCTTTGTTGCTTTGTCGCTCAAGGTGTGTGTTTGTTGGCTTGTGCGTGAGTGTGATGGCTCATTTGAGAGAGGGACGAGTCGTTTTTTGTTTGATGAGGGGCTGAGTTGTTGTTTGAGGGTTGGTTTATGATTCACGTTGGTGAGTTAGGCGAGAGAGAATGGGCTGCTAATTTGAGTGTGTTGAAGGGATGGTGAGGGGCAATTGTTTTGGTCATGTGGAGGGCTGGCTAGTGCGTGTGTGGGTGACGTGAGTCTGTGAGAGACAAGCGTATGTTTGGCTTTTTGAGAGGTGTGAGTGCAGTCGATCGTGAGTGGCTTTGAGTGATGGCCTTGTGTGTGCGTGTTCTGGTCTGAATATGTTTGAGTGCCGAGTAGATTGGTTCATGTTCTCACGACATGAAGGGTTATTTTTATTGACTGTTTACGTCATGGGCCGAGAAGGGTGGCTGGTTTGTGTTTATTATATTGGTGTTTTGCGTGAAGAGAATGTAAGCTTAGGGTTTATTGTTGTGAGTGCCGTGAAGGAGAGAGGCAAGGGTCTGCCGAGTGAGTGATCTAGGGTTATATTGTTTGTTTGGTTTTCAGAGAGGGAGAGAGAGAGCTGATTGAAGCCGTGGAGATTAGGGTTTCATTTTGTTTATGGTTTTTTGGTTACTGCCGAGTGTTTTGTCGCTCAAGGTGTTTGTTTCTTGTGCTTGTGCCGTGAATGAGCTAGCTCTGGGAGTTTATGGTTTTGTGTTATTTTTATAACTGTCAATTAGGGTTCCTATTTTGCATGGAATTTTTATGTTTGAAAACAAATCAATTAAATATGTGTGTATTTTAATTAATTTATTAAAGGAAATGATATTTTATTTTAGGTGGGAATGTCTTTAATTTGATGAGTGAATTATTTAAATTAGGAAGAGATTTGCTTAAATTAGGGATTTAATTTAATTATATTTTAATTGGATTTAATTTCAATTTAATTAGTTTTAATTTAATTTAATTTGTGACATGTTTTAATTATTTCTTGGATTGGGCTTGGGTGAGATGGGCTTTGGATGGGTGCGTGGGTTTTGGTTTTGGGCTAGGTGAATTTTAAAACAATGGTCCAATAAGCGAACCCGAAGCGATACGAGCGAATTAAGTCCAACAAAAATGTCAATTCCTGACTTTTCCCTTCTGACGTCTGTTTCCCGCGACTTCCGCGACTTAAAAGGTAGTGCCTCTAAATGAGACTCATCATAGGGACTTACATGCAAAAATGCAGTGCCTACAGTTGCCCCCACTTTGATGGGACTTGTGCAGTGTGTGACAATGACAATCCTATCAAAGTACGTGCAATGCATTCTTACTTACCTGGCTCACTAGCTGCCACTTGACTTGCCTGTTACTGAGTTGATCTGGTGGTGAGGTGCTGCGACCCCCGAGGTTCATCCCTATAAGATGCTGCGACCTCTAGGAATCACTACCGAACTGAACTGATATGAGGGCGATGTGCTTCGACCCCTGGGCTTTGTTCCCGAACCATATGTGGGCTTTGTTCCCTAGTTGTGTAGAGAGTAGGCTTTGTTCCATGGGCTTTGTTCCCATTGTACTGAATGTGAGGAGCTTTGTTCCCGAACTATATTGAATGTGGGCTTTGTTCCCGAACTGTGTTGAATGTGGGCTTTGTTCCCGAACTGTATTGATTGTGGGATTTATTCCCGAACTGTGTTGAATGTGGGCTTTGTTCCCGAACGGTGTTGATGTGGGCTTTGTTCCCGAATTGTGTTGAATGTGAGCTTTGTTCCCTGGGCTTTGTTCCCAACCTGTGTAGACTATGGGCTTTGTTCCCGAGCTATACTGAATGTGGGCTTTATTCCCCTGGGCTTTATTCCCGAACTATGTTGAGAGTGGGCTTTGTTCCCGAACTGTGTAGATTGTGGGCTTTGTTCCCATGGGCTTTATTCCTGAATTGTGTTAAGATAGGGCTTTATTCCCCTGGGCTTTGTTCCCGAACTGTGTTAAGATAGGGCTTTATTCCCCTAGGCTTTGTTCCCGAACTGTGTTAAGATAGGGCTTTATTCCCCTGGACTTTATTCCCGAGCTGTTTTGAAAGTGGGTTTTATTCCCCTGGGCTTTGTTCCCGAACTGTGTCAAGATAAGGCTTTATTCCCCTGAGCTAATGCTGATGTGGGCCTCGACCCTGGGACTCATCCCCAAACTGATATTGATGCGGGCCTCGACCCTGGGATGCATCCTCAACCCTGAAATGATACTGATGATGTGTGGGCCTCAACCCTGAACTGATACTGATGTGGGCCTCGCCCCCAAACTGATACTGATGTGGGCCTCACCCTGGGACTCATCCCCAAAACTGATACTGATGTGGGCCTCAACCCTGTGACTCATCCCCAAGCTGATACTGATGTGGGCCTCGACCCATGCTCCATCCTCAAACTGATACTGATGTGGGCCTCGCCCCAAACTGATACTGATGTGGGCCTCGCCCCCAAACTGATATTGATGTGGGCCTCGCCCCCATACTGATACTGATGTGGGCCTCGCCCCTAGACTGATACTGATGTGGGCTTCGCCCCCAGAATGATACTGATATGGGCCTCGCCCCAAAACTGATACTGATGTAGGCCTCGCCCCCAGACTGATACTGATGTGGGCCTCGCCCCCAGACTGATACTAATATTGGCCTCGCCCCTAGACTGATACTGATGTGGGCCTCGCCCCTAGACTAATACTGATGTGGGCCTCGCCCCTAGACTAATACCGATGCGGGCCTCGCCCTCAGACTGATACTGATGTGGGCCTCGCCCCTCTGGGACTCGTCTCCAAAACTGATACTGATGTAGGCCTCGACCCAAGCTGATACTGATGTGGGCCTCGACCCCAAACTGATATTGATGTGGGCCTCCCCCCTGACTGATACTGATGTGGGCCTCAACCCGAGACTGATACTGATGTAGGCCTCGCCCCCATATTGATACTGATGTGGGCCTCGACCCTGGGACTCATCCCCAAAACTGATGCTAATGTGGGCCTCGGCCCTGGGACTCATCCCCAAAACTGATGCTGCTATGTTGCTGTTTCTGGTTGGCTTGCATTTGCCGCTTCCTCATTTTCTTTAAAACTTGCGAACAAAAACAAGACAAAGATTGCGTGTATATGACGTGTATGCATGCATGCATGAATGTGTTTCCTATTCCGATGGGTTAGGTCTTCATTGTGCTCCTCGGTGCTTCTTGCCTACAAATGTCTCTGGTCGCCCCCTGGATCGGCTTACAATTTCCTTCTGCCAGTTCTCTTCCGGTAATTTGCTCAGTTCTATCTAGTCTCATGGCTCAAGTTCTCGTTCTATCCCTTATTCGCGGGGTGGTAAACTGGTCGCCCCCAGTCTTGACTTAGCTTTCTGCTTTCCGCTGCTTACATTAGGTCAAGGTGGACCACATGATATGTCATTCTACATCATCATATTATATCACATGCTACAGAATAGTCCCAATAGTTACACATATTATTGCCCTCAACGAATGCCCAGTATTGAAACCAGAGAACCTTCAAAACACTCGATGCAACTCAAATCCAAGTCTTTGAATAAATGATCTAAGCTAGACTCACAGTGTGTGTGTGTGCAAATGTTCTTTCATAGCTTGATCCTTAAGTAAGCCAACTCCATGATTTCGTTTCAAAAATCGGGATCGATGGGTCAAACCAACCTAGATGTCTCAATTATGCATGCAGTTGCTTTTCTGTGCTCAATGTGGTATGGTTTTCTTTCTCTATTGTCTCTTTCTTTTTTTCTTTTCTTTTTGAACTTCTTTTTTTCTTTTTTCTTTTTTGTTTTTTTTTTCTTTCTTTCTCTTTTTTCAACACACCTACCCTTTAAGGTAGCATTTCTCCTCATGGTGGTCCTAATACTCGCCCATGGGTAGCTTCACGCTTATCGATTATAGGTGGTTTATATTTTTTCTTTAGAAACTTTTCTTTTATTTTCAACCATACCACACATCATAACACAAGCAAGTCAGGATAGACATCTAAGCAACCAACCAACAATTTCTTCAACTAGTCACCTTGCCAACTACTCAGGTTTTCTCCACTAAGAACCTATAGTGAAGTGCTTACGAGTCTAACATAGATCAATCATTCAAAGTATCAGATAAAAGCACATCAAGAGTTTATCGTTTCTAAGATTTCTCCCTAAAGCAAAGGATTTCATCATTAGACTTATGTCTAACTATCAAGGACTAAAAACCAACAAATTTTTTTTCTTTTTTTTTCGGGCCCACCATGGTCTTTCTATCATTGCCGTAAAATTTTCTGTTTCTCGGCTTCCTTTTCTCGATATCCATATTTGCTAAACTCTTCTTGACAAATCTTTTTTTTTTCTAACCCAACAGATATCTATGATGACTTTTAAGACACGAGGTTAACATGATGTGTGTATGCGTGAGATGCATGAAATGCATGCGATGCATGAGATATAATATGTATATGGTTATCAAAAGCATAAAGAGGCAATTTCTATGGGATATATGACTGTGGTTCATATGCGGGTTTATAGGAGTATAGACAAAGGCTCTCGCTGACGAAGGATTGCCCACAACTAGGACTCCCCACTCAAGGGTTCGAGCGACCAAGTGAGTGCACCTTTTTTATACCTTAAGGTATGTGCCAACGATTTATGGTGTGTGACTAACTGTCAAATGGATTTCCTATTGTAGATTCCCCAGAGGGTGGGTGGAGCGAACTCTCTTAAATACCCAAGCCTCTTAGGCTCTTATCGCCTTGGTGACAGGAATAAACAACAAGTCCTCCAAATTAGTCTGTCACAACAAGCTACATGTAATGATTATCTAGGTGCCTTCACAGCTTTTCCTTGTAGAAAGGTAGTGAATGAAGGAAGACACCAAACCATCACCTAGCCTTAAAAATGCCTTTGATTAAACCCCTTCAACCCACTATAGACGCGGTTAACTAAAGCACAAATCACAATCACTACAAGACATTATTTCGGGGCTGATTCTCTATCCCCAGTGGAGTCGCCAGACTGTAGGACATAGAAATCAGCGACGTTGTTCTAAGCTCGCGGCCTAGTTGGGAGTACTAAATAGCTCACGGAGGAACTAAACCGGAGAACAAAATGGAGTCGCCACCCAGTGTGAACTGGGACAAAGATTTAAGGCCGCACTCACCCATCGCAAGAGAAGACCTCAAACCATTGGGTTCAGAATGGTCCCTTACTTATGCCACTTGTAATGAAATGATTTGTGCAATATCTTAACCGAATCTACGCAACATATATGCTCAAGAGTAACTTAGATCTAGTTCGCATTCATCAAAGTAAATCATATGTCTAAGTTTGCATGCTTTGAAAGTGAGTCATTATAACGGCAAGCATACAATATCACACAATGAGCATACAAAATCATCAAACACAAAGAATAAATAAATAATCACTTAAACACAAACGTAAACCAAATTCCTAATGCGAGAAACAAATCACAAAACCATGCATAAAGAAATAACATAATCATGCTTAAAAATAAATAACATACTAGACCTAATCATGCTAAATAAATAAATAACATACTAGACCTAATCATGCTAAATAAATAAATAATCTACTAGACTAAATCATGCTCGAATACAAGGTTGGCTGAAATGAAATACGTGTGTCTCTCAAGTGGTACGTGGTATTTTATCCCGAGTGCAAACTACAATACCGTCCATTCGGATTCTGCTACGGAATTTACGTCCGGGTTTCCATCCGATATACCGCAAGAGAGACCACATATTCCGTTCATCCGGAAATCACATCATGCACCAATCAACAATACTCATATGAAATAAAGTACTAAAATAAATAAAAATAAAGGATAATAAATAAAGAAGGTGCCCTCAGGTCTAACCTCTTTTATCGTCTATCGGAAGTGCGTTACACGGTCGTCGGAAGAGTTGATGCTCCACAACTCCTCCGGTTTACTGGTTCAACATTTTCCTTCGCTGTTTCACTGCTTGGACTGCTGTTTTCACTTTGTTTCGCTGTGTTTTCTGGTCACTCTTTTAAGGTAATTTAGGCCACTGTTTTTGCGATTTTTGGAGGGTTTGGGGCTGCGGTTTTGTCACTGTTTTGGGGTAGTTTTTGATGTATTTTCTGGGCTATTTTACCGTGCAGTTTGGGTGTGTTGGGCTTACTGTTTTCGGTTAAGGAAGATTTTTGTGGGGGGCTGTTTCTGCGATGGTTTAAGGCAGTGTGGGGCTGTGATTCTGAGGTAGTTTGATGCAGTTTTTGTGGACAGTTTGTGCGTGGATTTGGGGGCTGTTTGTGTTGGTTTGCTCTAAGCTTCCCAAGGATCATTATTAAGCAAGAAACAAGTATGAATACACATCAAAGGAGTTGCAGAATACTCACAAAGAACAGATTGGATGCTACGAAGATCAAAAATCTTCATTTTCTGCCTCCTCCAAGCTCGGCAGTGGGCTGTTCTGTTGTCCCCATTTTCGGCTATATTAGGTCCTCCATGAAAGCTCCAAGCTTGTGTTGATTCCTTGCTCATGTAGTGAGTTCCCTATCACCTTTGTATGGACTCATTTGTGTGCTAGCACTTGGTGATTTTTGCCACAAAAACCACTCCATTTCTTCTCCATCATTCTCGGCAAAACTGCAGAAAATAGAAGCAAGAATTTTGGTCCTTGATCGTGTGAGAGAGAAGAGCATTTTGGCTCCAAAATGAAAAGAGAGAGAGACCGATTGGTTGGTGAGAGAGAATGGAAATTGTGTATCTAATACCAAATTAATTTCCAAAATTAATTATATATTTTTCTCTTTCCAAAAGTCAAGCATTAAAGCTTTCCAACCACTTCCATCAATCCATCAATCAATCAATCACATCAATAAATCAAATGTCACATCACTCAAAGTGACATGTGATTTGACGCTTGATGTGACTAGCGATTTGACGCTTGATTTAACTTGCGTGCCGCACTCGAATTCGAAATGCGAATGCGCTCGCAAACAATCCCGGGCTTGGGTTCGCTAATTCCAAATTAACGAATTTTCCGTTGCGACGTAATTAAATAATTACGCCTAGCGAAATCACTATTCACATCGCTAACGAATTAATTCTAAATTAACTCGTTCGCCCGAATTAAAATCCAATTTTAATTCCGCGTCGAAATCCAATTTCGCATAATATATCGAATATATTAATTTATCGATTAATTCCAAATTAATCGTTATCTCTATTTAATCGATATTTTATCCCAGATAAAATATCTCCGCAATTAATCCCAGACTAATTCTCTCTCTCATCTAATTAATCCCAGATTAATTAAAAGGTGAGTCATACGTCATCGGTGAATCTTCGGGAAGCGACCCATGAGATCCCCGGATATGTTGGCAGTAAATTCAGTCGTCGAACTATCCGAACACGTAAGTACCAAGTACGACGTTTTACCGATTTACAAGACAAGGTTGGCTTTTAGCAATACGCCATGCCTACCCAATTCTCCAGAAACATGCTTACATGAATAAACGATCTATATCAGACGTAGTATACGTAATATTGAGTATTTCGATCCAGTATCGGATGATCACGTGCTAGGCTTGGGGCTGGAATTGTGTCTGCCCCGTACGAAGCACATGTCGGATTTCTGGTGACTAGTCTCTATAATCGGATAAACCTGACCTTGTCATTTTATCCCGATAGCTGCAGTATTTAAGAGAACCAGTCTCGTATCCTACGTGACCATCATCTCCACTATGACTGGAGTGATACTTCTGTCTTGACATCACACCCAACACACTACGATTCTCAATATACCCAGCATTGGCGTACACAGAACCTGTTAAAGCCCTGGACGACCGCAACCAAAGTATATTGATTGTCGTAAGTATTAGCGGTGCAAGTCTCAGGTTAAGACCAAATACACCTACCCTGATTTCGGACTTCCATAGACACATAGTCATCCTACCAATGGAATTCCGAGGGGTCTATCCAGAGCGAAGCTGTTTCCTGTACCATCGGTAAAACACAACCTCCTATTACACTTGCATGAGTATACTATACCCAAATATATGAGAACTGTGTCGTTGTGCCCTCACAACGCGCACAAGTGCAATACTAGTCTTTTACTCATTTATCGATGTCCAATCTCGACAATGCTCTGACTATGGATATTTAATGATTTATCATTCGTGGACTGATACTATCTCATATCATTCTCAATCCAGAAACAAATCATAAGCCATTCGTGTATGGCTTATGCGAGGGTTGTTTGCTTACGTGATAGGCTTGTGTGTGTTGAAGTCTAGGGTGAAATGTGGCTGTGCTTTTGATTGTTGGTGGAGTGCTGCTGAATGGTGTGCTCGGCTTACGTGGCTTGTTTAGTCAGTGAGATGAGGGAGAGAATGAGTGCGTGAATGAGTTGAATGGAGCTGGTTTTAGCGTTACTTTGGGTGGTCAATAAGGGGTATTTTCTGTGTTTTATGCGTGAGAATGAGCTAGGCTTTTGTGTGTTTAGATGAATGAGCTAGGGGTTTAATGTGTTGGTGAAGGGTTCTTTTTATAGGCAAATGGATGGGGGATTTCCTTGTTTGAGAAGGAGAAGGATTTGTGCATTAAGTGGAATATCTTTTAAATTAGTATGTGATAAGGAAAATCTTTTCATTAGGGAAGTGATTTGATTTAATTTGATTTATTCTTTTTTAGTTAGGGATATGATTTGGTTTAATTAGGCAAGGGATCTATGGGATTTCTTTAATTTAGGAAGGGGATTTGGCTTGATTTACGCATGTGTTTAATGTGTTTTTTGTTAATTAGGAAGATGTATTGGGCGTGTGGCTTAAGTCTTTGGACGTGTGGGCTTAGTCCATTTAGTGGGCTTGGTGTGTGATTTAGTGATGTGTGGGCTTGGTGTGTGTCTTGCGGGGGTTTGGGCTAAGGGTGTGTTTTGAAACAGAGGTCCAACAAGTGAACCCGAAGCTAATTCAGCGAATTAAATCCAACAATGCGTCAATTCTTGACTCTTCCATTCCGACGTTCGTTTCCCGCGGATTCCACAATTAAAGAGGTAATGTCTCCATACGAAACTCATCATCGGGATTTATATGCAAAAATGCAGTGCCTACAAGTACATATAGGAGTACCACAACCAGAATCAAAAATCCAAATTTTAAAAATAGAAGTAGACATGTTTATTTCAATAACAAACATACCTGAAGCCGGAGCCTTGCCCGCCTTCACTTCCTTCATGTGCGCCTTGTACTCACGACAGTCACGCTTCCAGTGACCCCATTTGCCACACTGCAGGCAGACATCTTGGGATTTGTACTTTGCCTTCCCAGAAGACTTTGATGATTTGGCATTGCCCTTTCTCTTCTTCTTCTTCTTCTTCACACCTCCAGAAGCCTTCGGCCAAGCCTTGGCATTCTGAGATGTCGAAGCGAAGTGCGCCTCACGCTTCTTGCCCTTTAAAAGCTCATTTTTTGCCTATTTCAGCATTGCCATCAACTCTCCAAGAGTCTTTTCTTGGTTCATCATATTACAGTTCATGATGAACCCGCTCCAGCTGTCAGAAAGAGACTGTAAGATCAAATCTATGGAAGTCTCAGCCTCAAAGGTTATGCCCAGCTGACCCAGCTGTTCAATGTCAGCAATCATCTGCGACATATGGTGCTTGACAGATGTACCATCTGACATTCGAGAGCGAAAGAGCTTTTTCTGCAATTCATATTTCTGCGATCTAAGGTTAGATCGGTGAAGGTCCCTCAATTTCAACATCATTTCGTGGGGATCCAATCCTTGTTTTGACGACGAAATTGTGGGGTCATTGCAACAAGCACGATGGATTGAGCAGTAGAGTTGTCATCAATATGAGTCTTCCAAAGCTCAAGCTCAAGTGGCCGCTCAATTCCGGGCTTAGGCCTGAGAGGTCTCTCTATCGTATAGAGCATCTTCTCAGCCCCCAAGATAATCCTGAGGTTCATATCCCAGTCAGGAAAGTTCACCCCGCTAAAGACATTTTCGCCCATGATAATATCCCTAACGTTGATCTTTCCAGCCAACTTAATCGCAATAGTCTAACTATTCAATTAATGATTTCGGGTACAGTCCAACTGTTAAAAGAAAATAATAAAATATTAGTCCAACTAATAAAAATATATAATGACGAAAATAATTTGAAAGCGCGTATTTGGCAAGTATTAAACGAAATTGCAAATTTAATACTGGCCTCCCACTATTTTTCGGCGAGCCTCTAACCTTCTGTTGAGTACTCAGGAAACCTAGTTTCCTAGTGGGTTAGGATCCCGTTAAATAACATATAACCTTGACTTTGGCCAACAAGTTGTATGAAACTTAACTAGGTAGATCTCTAAGATCAATTGGATCTCGTCCAATTCCTAGATCCGGTAGGTGGACCTCCAAGTCCGAAACATATATCCAATATATGTAAATATATCCAATATATTTCCTAACTTTTTCCTCTGAATCAACAAAGCCTTGGCTTTGGCTCAACAAGTTTAATGATTCCAGTTAAGCACGACCCATTGACAGTGGAAAGCTTCGTAATCCACGTCGATGTACAAAAGTGACCTTGACTTTGGTCAACAAATCGGCGATGGACATTGATCTTGACTTTGGCCAACAAACCAATGCCAATCTTGGATCTTGAGAAAGAACCACTAAATGGAAGGAAAACGCCTAATATTTGATTGAGGGTTTTTACGTAAATTGGCAACCAATTTATTATCTTTGATTAGGTCTCATCATACACCCTTAAGGATGCATTCTAAAAGCATAATAAGGCGCGAAATAAATTAATAATGATATGCGGATGAATATGTAACAAATTGTTCCTAGAACAAATCTCTCCATTTCCTCTCTCCCACTAGCACTATTCTTACTTCTACCCAATTACATAATACATCAAAGAAACCTCATTAACATTGAGGGGAATTGGTGAGAAGAGAAATACAAATAGATAAAGAGATAATAGGCTGGACACGCAGGTCCAATTTAATAAATTCTAAATTTATTACAACAATTTTCAAAATTGCCCTCACCCGTCTAATATCCATCTGATTTACATTATCATACAATACATCCATGTATTCACACAAAGCATGTTATTCAACCAATCTAATCCAATTAATTAATCTTTGAATTAATGACCCTCCAATGTTCAAACAACGATTTGATTTGCGCGAGTCCAACTTGTTTAGAAAAAATACTCAAAGTACGTATTCTTGAATTATATTGAACTACAATTTTAAATCCAATTTAATTTGTATTCAATACTAATTCTAATTTAATTCCAAATTAAATAATTACACTTATTTATGTGCCTTTTAGACTTAGATTCTAAATCCAATCTTAATGGGTCTCAAAGGCCCAATTAACATCTAATGTCAATTTATTAAAGTCCAATGGGCTTTTAATTAATTCTTAAGGCATGGGCTTTGGCCAGTATGGATCAAACCCAAATGCCAAGGTCCAATTTAGGAATCACCTTTTGCCATAAAATCAATTTAGGCCTATTAGGTCCAATTAAATATTTAAGGGCCCAATATTATATTTGGACTTTATGGAATGGTTTTAGGCCCAATATGGATCCAATCCAATTGTCCTAAACCAAGCTTGACCCAAACAAGCCCATTAAGCCCAAATACAATAATATTAGCCTAATCCAATTTAAAGACTAATTTTATTATTAACATTAATTTATTAAAGTGTAATTACCATAATTAATTTGTTAAACCAATATTTCAAAAACATCAATTAAACTAATTAATCATGCTTTAATATATTCAATTCATGTCCAACACAATTGAAGCAAAATCAATCTATACATGCTTATCATGCTCATGGTTTTTGACAAGAAATTATCACACAATTTGATTTCAATCCAATTAAATCAACATCTATCATACATTTCATGCCAACAACACATCCAATTGTCTAATTTTCAAAAAATCACCATGATACATGCTAAGGTAGTTTCAGCCAAGCTTAAGGAAATTAGGGAAAATTTTATCCAATTCATTTTCTCAATTCCTAATATGCATAAATCTAATTCATAATCATCCAAGCTCAACCAAAGATAAATTTTAAGAAATCATGCTCCAAACGTAAAACCCCCAAATTAAAGTATATAAACCCTAAAACTAAATCATGCTTAGAAAAGGCTCTGATGCCATTGTTAGTGTTCCTAGAACATGCCAAGGATCTCTAAGATGATTTTGTGAGTGAATATTCAAAGAAGTTGTGGAATAACCTTACAATGATCGGATTTGATGGATGTATGAAGTTCAAAACTTTTGATCCTTTGTGGAAGCTCCAAGCTTTGAGATGAGTTCCAAATCAAGGGTAAGTATCCCTATCACCTTTATCTTGACTCCTTATGTACTAGCAATGAAGTTTCTTTGAAGCAAAAAAATCAAGAACAATAAGCCCTAGCTCATGGCATTGAGAGAAAAAGAGGAGCTTTTTGGTTTCTTTGATATTTTGATTTCTAAAATCTATATTCCAATTCAACTTCCAAAGTTGGTATATGGTTTAATTTCAAAAATAAAATAATGAAGTGTGTTGAGATTGGTTAGTGTGATTTACAAGCAATCTAAGCATACACTCAACAATTAACAACTTCCATCACATGTCAAATGTGTGATGTAAGTCAAGTGGGTCCCACCACTTTTAAATTCCAAATTTAAGTCGAATAATCTCAACCGTAACTTCGCTCGGGCTCGGGTTCGTTTAATTCCGAAATAAACGAATTTTCCGTTACGACATAATTAAATCCAATTAATTAAATAATAATGCCTAGCAAAATTATTACGAAAGTCGCTTATGAATTAATTCTAAATTATTCGTTTGCCCGAATTAAAATCCAATTTTAATTCCGCTTTGAAATCTAATTTCAAATAATATATCTGATATATTATTTAATCGATTAATTCCAAATTAATCGTTCTCTCTCTTCTATTCGAATTTTATCCCAGATAAATTCTTGCCGTAATTAATCCCAGATTAATTTTCTCTCTCTCATAATCAATCCCAAATTAATTCTGTTCGAGTCAAATATCATCGGTGAATCTTTGGGAAGCGACCCATGATATCTCTGGATATGTTGGCAGTAAATCCGGTCGTCGGACTATCCGAACATGTGCGTACCTAGTACCATGTTCTTACCGATTTACAAGACATAGTTGGCTTCTAGCAAAAAACCGTGCCTACCCAATTCTCCAGAAATATTCTTTTAAGGAATACATAATCTTTATCAAGCGTATTATACTAAGCATTGCGTATTACGATCCAGTATCGGATGTCACATGCTAGGCCTGGGGCTGGAATTGTGTCTGCCCCGTACGAAGCATATATTGGATCACTAGCAACTAGTCTCTGTAATCGGATAATCATGACCTTGTCATATTTTCCCGATAGCTGCAGCATTTAAGAGTACCAGTTCTGTATCCCTTCGTGATCATCATCTCCATATGACTGAAGTGATACTTCCATCTTGACATCACACCCAATACACTACGATTTTCAATAAACCCAGAAGAGGCGTACACATAACCTGTTAAAGCCCCGGATGACCAAAACCAAAGCGTACTGATTGTCGCAAGTATTAGCGATGCAAGTCTCAGGTTAAGACCAAATACACCTACCCTGATTCGGATTCGCATAGACACATAGTCATACTACCAATGGGACTCCGATGGGTCTATCCAGAGCGAAGCTGTTTCCGTACCATCGGCAAACATAACCTCTTATCACACTTGCATAAGTATCCAATACTTAAATATATGACAACTATGCCTTTAAGCTTCCATAACGTGCACAAGTGCAATACTAGTCTATTCCGCATTATCGATGTCCAGTCTCGATAATACTACGACTAGGGATATTTAATGATTAAACCGTTCGTGGATTGATAGTGTCTCATATCTTATTAATCCGGAACTAATCATAAGGACTTTTATCATTTATATATATTCAAGTAATCTAATTACAAAATGATAAAATATCAATTTCCTTTGTCACATAGTTAATTTGTACAAAACCACAATGTCTTTTACAAATAGTGATGCTATGGGTCATAATTATCCAACAACTGTAATTCCTTAGCCTGTGTTGTAGCCCAGCTCAGCTGCTAACATAATTACTCCTAATCCAATTAGGAATTTTATAGATCCAAAATGCTTCTTTTGCTGCCTCAGCCGCATCAATGTATTCCGCTTTTGTTGTTGAATCGACAACAGTATCTTGCTTGGAAGATTTCCAGCATACTGTTCCGTTGTTCAAACAAAATATGTACCCTGATTGCGACTTACAGTCGTCTTTATCGGTTTAGAAACTTGCATCGGTGAACACAATCACCTCAAGTTCTCCAACTCCATAGACTAATAAAGCATCCTTAGTTCCTCTAATATACTTAAGGATGTTCTCAACATCAATCCAGTGACCATCACCTGGATCGGCCTGATTGTGACTACATATGCTCAAAGCGTATGAGACACCAGGTCGCGTACATGTTATGGCATACATGATCGATCCGACTGCTTAAGCGAGCGGGATCCGATTCATTGAATCTCTCTCATATTGTGTTTTAGAACACATGTCATCAGATAGAGAGACGCCATGTGACACCAGAAGCAGTCCTTTCTGGGGCTGATCCATGTTGAATCTCTTCAACATTGTCAATGTACGAGTTCTCGGAGAGTGCCAACAACTTTTAGATCTATCCCAGTAGATCCTTATTCCTTGAATAATGGTTGCCTCTCCCAAGTTTTTCTATGGAGAATTTTAATGAAAGCCAAGCTTTCACCGATTTTAATATGGGAATGTCATTGCTAAGAAGCAACACATCATCAATGTATCGGACAATCATTGTCAGTGCGCTCCCACTAATCTTCTTATATACACAAGAATCATCTTCCTTTTAAATGAAACCATATACAATTATGATCTCATCAAAACGTTGATTCCAAGAACGCGATGTTTGCTTCAATCCATGAATGGATCGATTTAACTTGCAAACCTTGTTTGCATGTTTTGGCACGACAAAACTGTCAGGCTGTTGCATATAAGTATCCTCCAAAAGGTTTCCGTTAAGGAAAGCAGTTTTGACGTCTATCTGCCATATTTCATAATCGAAATATGTTGTGTTAGCAAGCATTATCCGAATGGATTTAATCATTTCAACGGGTAAAAGGTTTTGTCGTAATTAACACCATATTGATGACGATACCCTTTCGCTACAGGCCTAGCTTTGTACGTTTATTTGTTGCCATCCATGTCTGTCTTCACCATGAAGACTCATTTGCTACCAACAGGCACAATGTCTTCTGGTACAACAACCAGTGTCCAAACTTGGTTGTATACATGGAATACATTTCGGACTTCATGGCCTCGTGCCATAAAGCGGAGTCAATACCTTGTATCACTTCCTAATACGTAGCCGGTTTGTATTCCTCAATAAGATTAATCTCTACATGAGGTGAGATCAGAAACCTGTACCTCTAAGGTTGTTTTCTGACTCTCTCTGACCTAAGCGGTTCCTGTGTATTAGAAGATTGTGGAACATTCTCATCCCTGATGAACTGTTTTTGTTCCGTGAGGGGATCGATGCCAGGAATAATATCACTCCGATTTTCATCGAGTTCTACTTTCCTCCCACTTATCACTGTATTTGTGTCTTCCTTTTCGAGGAAAACTGCATGAAGAGCAACAAATACCTTGTTCTCTTGTGGGTTGTGGAAATAATATCCTTTGGTTTTCCTAGGATAACCAATTATAAATGGGCACTTATCCAATTTGGGTTCTAGTTTGGTATCATCCAAACGTTTAACATATGCCCAGCATGCCCAAATCTTCAGGAATAAGAAACCTAGTTTCTTTCTTGTCCATATTTCATATGGAGCCTGTCCAACAGACTTTGACGGAACCTTATTCAAAATAAGTATTGCACTGTTCAATGCGTATTCCCTGAAGGAAATTGGTAGCTCAGTGCGACTCATCATTGACCTTACCATGTCCAATAAAGTTCGGTTTCTCCATTCGGACACACCGTTCAATTGAGATGTTCCGGGAGGAGTCCATTGTGAAAGAATACCATACTCTTTCAAGTAATCTTGAAACTCATTGCTTAAGTATTCTACACCACGGTTACTTATGCCGGTCTGTATTTCTACTTCGTGTCGAAACTCTTTGAATTTCTCAAAAGTTTCCGACTTGTGTTTCATAAGATACAAATAACCATAACGCGATGCAACATCCGTAAAGGTTATTAAGTATTCATAACCACCTCTAGCCTAGCTAGACATGGGCCCACATACGTCACCATTAATGAAGGCTAACAACTCGGTGTCATGTACACTCTTACCGCTAAAAGGTGTTTTAGGCACTTTACCTAATAAACAAGATTCGCAGACATCGTATGAATTGGGATCAAATCCGTCCAAGTATCCACTCTTCGAAAGTGTGGATATACGAGTCTTGTCAATGTGTCCCAGGCGACAATGCCACAGATAAGTTTCATCTGTTTTACTCAATTTGAGCCTTTTGTTTGTCATATTATGTGTTTGAGATTCATTTATATTCAAAATATAAAGACCATTATTAACATCTGATGTACATATCAAAATGTCATCTTTATATACAAAACACCCAGTGTTTCTGAATACAAAGGCATACCCGCATCAGGTTAAAATAGATACAGAGATGATGTTTCTAGTCAAACTAGGTATAAAATAACAGTCACCTAATGTAATTACATTCCCCAATGGCAGATACAAAACATAGGTCACAACGGCCAAAACAGCGACACTTGTCCCGTTTCTGACTCGTAGGTCGATCTCGCCTGAAGCCAGTATCCTGCTAATTAGCAGATCCTGCACACCAGTACATATGTGAATACCACATCCAGAATCAAAAATCCAATTTTTAAAACCAGTAATGGATATGTTTATAACAAACATACCTGAAGCCGAAGCCTTGCCTGTCTTCACTTCCTTCAATTCCGCCTTGCACTCACGGCAGTCACGCTTCCAGTGACCTCGTTTGCTACAATGTAGGAAGACGTCTTGGGATATGTCATTAGTCTTCCCAGAAGACTTTGATGATTTGGCCCTGCCATTTTTCTTCCTTTTTTTCACACCCCCAGAAGCCTTCGACCAAGCCTTGGCCTTCTGGGATGTCGAAGTAAGGTACACCTCGCACTTATTGCCCATCAGAAGCTCTGGATCTACTTCTTTCAGTATTGCCATCAACTCTACAAGAGTCTTCTATTGGTTAATCATATTATAGTTCATTATGAACCCGCCCCAGCCATCGGGAAGAGACTGTAAGATCAAATCTATGGAAGTCTCGACCTCAAATGTGATAACCAGCTGACCTAGCTATTCGATGTCAACAATCATCTCGACATATAGTGCTCGACAGATGTACCCTCTGACATACGCGAGCGAAAGAGCTTCTTTTGCAATTCCTACTTCTGAGATATAAGGTTATATCTGTGAAGATCCTTCAATTTCGACTTCATATTATAAGGACCCAATCCTTTGTTCTGACGACAAAATTGAGGAGTCATTGCAGCAAGCATGACAGATTGAGCACTAAAGTTATCATCACGATGAGTCTTCCAAAGCTCATCTCCCAATCTGGAAAATTGGAGCCGTTAAAGACATTATTGCCCATGATGATGTCCCTAACACTAATCTTTCCAGCCATCTTGATTGCTGTATTCCAACTATCCAATCAATGATTTCGGGTGCACTCAAAATGTATTGGTTACTATAGTCCAACTATATAACCAACTACAAGTGGAGTAATATCTTGTACAGTCTAACTGTTCAAGGAAAGCAATAAATAATTTTAGTCCAACTAATATATTTATAACAACGATAAATAAAATAAAAGAGCGCCTGTAACTAAGTTTTAAACGAAATTGCAAATTTAATACTGGCCTCCCACTATTTTTCGACGAGCCTCTAACCCTCTGTTGAGTACTCGGGAAATCCAGTTTCCTAGTGGGCTAGGATCCCGTTAAATAACACACAACCTTGACTTTGGCCAACAAGCTGTATGAAACTTAACTAGGTAGATCTCTAAGATCAATTGGATCTCATCGGTAGGTGGACCTCCAAGTCCAAAACATACATCCAATATATTTCCTAACTTTTTCCTCTGAATCAACTAAGCCTTGACTTTGGCTCAACAAGCTTAATGATTTCAGTTAAGAGCGACCCATTGACAGTGGGAAAGCTTTGTAATCCACGTCGATGTACAGAAGTGACCTTGACTTTGGCCAACAAGTCACAAGTGCCCAAGACATGCGATATATAACAAAGCTTTTGTGGTTCAAACACATCCGCGATGGACAATGATATTGACTTTGGCCAACAAACCAATGCCAATCTTGGATCTTGAGAGAGAACCACTCAATGGAAGGAAAACGCTTAATATTAAAGTGAGGGTTTTTCGCGTAAATTGGCAACCAATTTATTATCTTTGATTAGGTCTCATCATACACCATTAAACATGCATTCTAAAAGCATAATAAGGCGTGATAAATTAATAATGATATGCGGATGAATATATAATACAATTTGTTCCTAAAACAAATCACTCTTTTTCCTCTCTCCCGCTAGCACTTTACATACTTCTACCCAATTACATAACACATACAGAAACCTCATTTGCATTGAGGGGAATTGGTGAGAAGAGAAATACAAAGAGATAAGGAGGTGAAAGACTGGACACGCATGTCCAATTTAATAAATAAGTACCATACTTACAATAATTTCCAAAATTACCCTCACCCAACTAATATCCATCCGATATACATTATTCATATAAATACATCCAAGTATTCACACAAAGCATGATGTTCAATCAATATAATTTAATTAATTAATCTTTAATTAATGACCATCCAATGTTCATACAACGATTTGATTTGCGCGAGTCCAACTCGTTTAAGAATAAATACTCAAAGTAAGTATTCTTGAATTATATCGAACTATAATTTTTAATCCAATTTAAATTGTATCCAATACTAATTCATATTTAATTCCAAATTAAATAATTAGACTTATAATAGTGCCTTTTAGACTTGAATTCCAAATCCAATCTAAATGGGTCTCAAAGGCCCAATTAGCATCCAATACTATTCAATTAAAGTCCAATGGGCTTTCAATTAATTCTTTAGGCATAGGCTTTGGCCATAATGGATCAAACCCAAAATGCCAAGGCCCAATTAGGAATCACCATATGCCAAAAATCAATTTAGGCCCATTAGGCCCAATTAAATTTTTAAAGGCCCAATAGTCATATTTGGACTTTATGGAAATGGTTTTAGGCCCAATTAGATCCAATCCAATTGTCCAAAACCAAACTTGGCCTAACCAAGCCCATTAGCCCAAATATAACAAATTAGCCCAATCCAATTTTAAAGACTAATTTATATTAACATAATATTCCAAATATCACATTAATTTCGATCAAAGTGTAATTGCCACAATTAATCAAAAAGTCTAATGTTTCCAAAACACTAATTAATTCAACTAATCATGCTCAATTTCAAATTCATGTCCAACACAAAATTGAAGCAAAATCATCCCATCCCAACATGCTCAAGCTCACGGCAATACATGAAATTAACATCCAATTTTGATTTCAATCCAATTAAATCAACAATTAACATTCAATTTCATGCGAATTAACATATCCAATTGTCAAATTCAAAAAATCACCATGAACACTTTCTAGGGTGCATTCGGCGAAGGTGATAAAATTGGGGAAACATTGATCTAATCAAAGTTCACAAATCCAATCATGCATAACTCCAAGTTATCATCATCCAACCATAACCAAACAACTAATTTGGAAAATTATAAGCTCCAAGCAAAAATTCCCAAATTAAAGTCCATAAACCCTACGTTTCAAATCAAGTTTAGGTGGCTCTGATACCATTGTTAGTGTCTCTAATACTTTCCAAGGATCCTAAACATGATTCTAGTGCGAATAAAATCAAAATAAGTTACGGAAGACTTACATTGATCGGTAAAGAAGTTCAAAACTTTTGTTGGATGTTGGAAGCTCCAAGCTTTGAAAATGAATTCCAAACTCAATGGTGAGTTTCCCTATCACCTTAAAATGACTCCTTAAGTGCGAGCTTGATGAATTTTTGCAACAAAAATTCAAGAACAAAGAGAGGGAGGTTCAGCCAAGAGGAGATGGAGAGGAAAGAGAGAAGTATGAATAGTGTTTTCTAAAAACATATCTCAAAAACTTGTGTGATGTGTAATTAAAGTCCAACAATTAAAGTTGCCAACCACTTCCATCACAAATAGTGACATGTGATGTAAGTGATGTGGGTCCCACCCAAATTGGAATTCCAAATTCAAGTTGGCTTTACACAACACACTTTGGGCCCGGTTCGTTTAATCAAACTAAACGAATTTTCCATCGCTAAATAATTAAATCCAATTTAATTAAATAATAATGCCTAGCAAAATTATTACGAAAGTCGCTTACGAATTAATTCCATATTAATTTGTTCGCTTGAATTAAAATCCAATTTTAATTCTGTATCGAAATCCAATTTCAGTTAATATATCCGATATATTATTTTAGCCCAATTAAATAAATTAAATAGTAAATTCCAATTTAACTATTAAATTTACTTTGCCGATTAATTACAAATTAATCGCGTTCTCTCTTCTAGACGAATGTAATCCCAGATAAATTCTTGCCGAAATTAATCCCAGATTAATTTTCTCTCTCATAATTAATCACAGATTAATTTTGTTCGAGTCAAATGTCATCGGTGAATCTTTGGGAAGCGACCCAAGAGATTCCTGGATATATTGGCAGTAAATGTGGTTGTCGGACTATCCGACACGTGCGTACCCCGTACCACGTTCTCACCGATTTACAAGACATGGTTGGCTTCTAGCAAAGCATCGTGCCTACCCAATTCTCCAGAAATATTCAATGAGGAATATATAATCTGTATCAGGCATAATATACTATGTATTGCGTAATATGATCCAGTATCGGATGTCACATGCTAGGCCTAAGGCTGGCTCTGTGTCTGCCCCGTACGAAACATATATCGGATCCCGCGTAACTAATCTATGTAATCGGAAAGTCATGACCTAGTCATACTTTCCCGATAGCTGCAACTTTTAATAGTACTAGTTTCGTATCCTATGTGACCATCATCTCTATATGACTGAAGTGATACTCCCATCTTGACCTCACATCCAATATACTACGATTCTCAGTAAACCCAATACAGGCGTACACATAACCTGTTAAAACTCCAAACGACCAATAACAAAGTAAACTGATTGTTGCAAGTAATAGCGATATAAGTCTCAGGTTAAAGATCACATACACCTACCCTGATTCGGATTCCCATAGACACATAGTCATACTACCAATGAGATTCTGAATGGGTCTATCCAGAGCGAAACTGTTCCCGGTCCAACGGCTTACAGAACCTCTTATTACACTTGCATAAGTATTCAATACCTAAATATATGAGAACTATGTTGTTAAACTTCCATAAGACGCACAAGTGTAATACTAGTATATTCCACATTATCGATGTCCAGTTCGATAATACTACGACCATGGATATTTAATGATTAAACCGTTCATGGATTAATATTGTCTCATATCTTATTAATCCGATTTAACCATATGGACTTTTATCATTATATATATCCAAGTAATCCAATTACAATAATGATAAAATAACAATTTCCTTTTGTCACATAGTTAATTTGTACAAAAACACAATGTCTTTTACAAATAGTGATGCTATAGGTCATAATTGTCCAACAATCTCCCACTTGGCCTATAGCCAATCACTCAGGTATCTAACACATGAACTATGTACATGTCGCTCAAACTTTTGCTGAGATATAGCTCTCGTCAGTGGATCTGTAATGTTTTCATCTGATGTGATATTCTCGATCTTCACATCGCCAAGATGTATGATCTCATGAATCAGATGAAATCGTCGAAGTACATGCTTGGATCGTTGATGAGACCGTGGTTCCTTAACCTGTGCTATAGCCCCATTATTGTCACAATACAAAGGTACGGGCTCAGCTGCTAACGGAACTACTCCTAATCCAATTAGGAATTTACGGATCCAAACTACTTATTTTGTTGCCTCAGCTGCAGTAATATATTCCGCTTCTATTGTTGAATCAGCAACAGTATCTTGCTTGAAATATTTCCAGCTCACTGTTCCGTTTTTGAAATAAAATATGTACCCTAATTGCGACTTACAGTCGTCTTTATCGGTTTGGAAACTTGCATCGGTGAACCCAGTCACCTCAAGTTCTCATTCCCCATAGACTAAGAAAGCAACCTTAGTTCGTCTAAGATACTTATGGATGTTCTTTACAGCAATCCAATGACCATCACTTGGATCGGCCTGATAGCGACTGCACATGCTCAAATCATATGAGACATCAGGTCGCGTATATATCATGGCGTACATGATCGATCCGACTGTGGAAGCATACATGATCTGAATCATTGCATCTCTCTCATCTTGAGTTTTAGGACACATATCATTAGATAGAGAGATGTCATGTGACACCGGAAGCATCCCCCTCTTGGACTGATCCATGTTGAATCTCTTCAATATTTTGTCAATGTACGAGCTCAGGGAGAGTCCAAGCAGTTTTCTAGATCTATCTCGGTAGATCCTTATTCCTAGAATAAAGGCTGCCTCTCCCAGGTCTTTCATGGAGAATTTTAATGAAAGCCAAGCATTCACCGATTGTAGCATGGGAATGTCATTGCTAATAAACAATACATCATCAATGTATAAGACAATGAATGTCAATTCACTCCCACTAACCTTCTTATATACACAAGAATCATCTTCGTTTTGAATGAAACCATATTCTTCTATGATCTCATCAAAACATTGGTTCCAAGAACGCGATGCTTGCTTTAACCAATAAATGGATCGGTTTAACTTGCAAACTTTGTTTCCATGTCTTGGTACGACAAAACCATCAGGTTGTTGCATATAAACATCCTCCAAAGGTTTCCGTTAAGGAAAGCGATTTTGACGTCCATCTGCCATATTTCATAATTGAAATATGCAGCAATAGCAAGCTTTATCCGAATGGATTTAATCATGGCAACAGGTGAAAAAGTTTCGTCGTAATCGACATCATGTCGTTGACGATACCCTTTAGCTACAAGCCTAGCTTTGTACATTTATATGTTGCCATCCATGTCTGTCTTCCTTTTAAAGACCCATTTACTACCAATAGGCTTAATGCCTTCTGGTGCATCAACCAGTGTCGAAACTTGGTTGGTATACATGGAATCCATTTAGGACTTCATGGCTCCTTGCCATAAAACGGAGTTTATACCTTGTATTGCTTCCTCATACATAGCCGGTTCATCTTCCTCATTAAGATTAATGTTGGACAATTATGACCCATAGCATCACTATTTGTAAAAGACATTGTGTTCTTTGTACAAATTAACTATGTGACAAAGGAAATTGCTCTTTTATCATTTTGTAATTGGATTAATTGGATATATATAAATGATAAAAGTCGATATGATTAGTACCAGATTAATAAGATATGAGACAGTATTAATCCATGAAAGGTTTAATCATTAAATATCTCTAGTCGTAGTATTATCGAGACTGGACATCGATAATGTGGAATAGGCTAGTATTACACTTGTGTGCCTTATGGAAGATTAACGACATAGTTATCATATATTTAAGTATTGGATACTTATGCAAGTGTGATAAGAGGTTCTGTTAGCCGTTGGACCGGGAATAGCTTCACTCTGGATAGACCCCTCGGAGTCCCATTGGTATTATGACTAAGTGTCTATGGGAATCCGAATCAGGGTAGGTGTATGTGGTCTTAACCTGAGACTTACATCGCTAATACTTGGGACAATCAGTATACTTTGGTTTTGGTCGTCCGGAGCTTTAACAGGTTCTGTGTACGCCTCTTCTAGGTTTACTAAGAATCGTAGTGTATTGGGTGTGATGTCAAGATGGAAGTATCACTTCAGTCATATGAAGATGATGATCACGCATGGATACAGAACTAGTACTCTTGAATGCTATAGCTATCAGGATAAATGACTAGGTCATGATTATCTGATTACAGAGACTAGTTGCTAGTGATCCGATATATGCTTTGTACGGGGCAGACACAATTCCAGCCCTAGGCCTAGCATGTGACATCAGATACTGGATCGTATTACGCAATACATTGTATACTACGCCTGATACAGATTATATATATTCCATGTTGAATATATTTCTGGAGAATTGGGTAGGCACGGTACTTTGCTAGAAGCCAACCATATCTTGTAAATCGGTAAGAATGTGGTACCAAGTACGCACGTGTTCGGATAGTCCGATGACCGTATTTACTGCCAACATATCCAGGAATCTCTTGGGTCGCTTCCCAAAGATTCACCGATGAAATTTGACTCGAACAGAATTAATCTGGGATTAATTTTGAGAGAGAAAATTATTTTTGGATTAATTACGGTAAGAATTAATCTGGGATTAATTATGAGAAAAAGAATTAATCTGAGATTAATTGCGGTAGGAGGGTACATCTATCGATCATTAGGTGTCGCAGATGATTGCTGACATCGAACAGCTAGGTGAGCTGGGCATTACCTACGAGGCCGAGACTTCCATAGATTTGATCTTACAGTGTCTGCCCGAATGCTGGGGCGGGTTCATCATGAACCAAGAGAAAACTCTTGGAGAGTTAATGGCTATGCTCAAGGAGGCAGAGCCAGAGCTTCCAAAAGGGCAAGAAGCGCAAGACACATCTTACTTCAACATCCCAGAAGGCCAAGGCTTGGCCGATGGCTTATGAGGATGTGAAAAAAAATGGCAAATGCAAAATCGTCACAGTCTTATGGGAAGACATAGGACATATCCCAAGATGTCTGCCTAAACTGTGGCAAATGGGGTCACTGGAAGCGTGACTGCCTTATGGACAAGGCAGTCATGAAGGAAGTGAAGGTGGGCAAGGCTCTGACTTCAGGTATGTTTGTTATTGTAATAAACGTGTCCACTACTGGTTTT
Source organism: Zanthoxylum bungeanum (assembly GCA_019454045.1). Classification (NCBI taxonomy): domain Eukaryota; kingdom Viridiplantae; phylum Streptophyta; class Magnoliopsida; order Sapindales; family Rutaceae; genus Zanthoxylum; species Zanthoxylum bungeanum. The sequence goes on from SKCR01011686.1 coordinate 98,819, forward strand.
AAAAATTGGATTTTTGATACTGGATGTGGTACATACATATGTACTGATGTGCAAGATCTGCTTTTTAGCAGGATACTGACTTTAGATGAGATCGACCTACAATTCGGAAACATGACGAGAGTCGCTGTTTTGGCCGTTGGGACCTATGTTTTGTATCTGCCCTTGGGGCATATAATTACATTAGGTGACTGTTATTTTGTACCTAGTTTGACTAGTAACATCATCTCTATATTTTATTTAACCCATTGCGGGTGTACCTTTGTATTCTGGAATACTAGGTGTTTTGTATATTAAGATAACATTTTGTTATGTACAACAGATGTTAATAATAGTCTTTATATTTTGAATATAAACGAATCTCAAACATATAACCTGACAAACTAAAGGCTCAAATTGAGTAATACAGATGAAACTTATATGTAGCATTGTTGTCTGGAACACATCAACAAGACTCGTATATCCACACTTTCGAAGAGTGGATACTTGGACGGATTTGATCCTGATTCATATGATGTCTGTAAATCTTGTTTATTAGGCAAAGTGCCTAAAACACCTTTTAGTGGTAAAGGTGTAAGTGCCACTGAGCTGTTAGCCCTCGATCATAATGACATGTGTGGGCCCATGTCTAGCTAGGCTAGAGGTGGTTATAAATATTTCGTAACCTTTACGGATGTTGCATCGAGTTATAGTTATGTGTGTCTTATGAGACACAAGTCAGAAACTTTTTCGAAATTCAAAGAATTTCGACACGAAGTAGAAAACCAGACCAGCAAAAGTATTAAAACATCACGGTTGGACCGTGGTGGAAAATACTTGATCAATGAGTTTCTCGATTACTTGAAAGAGTATGGTGTTCTTTCACAGTGGACTCCTCCCGGAACACCTCAATTGAGTGGAATGTCCGAACGGAGATACCAAACTTTTTTGGACATGGTAAGGTCAATAATGAGTCGCACTGAGCTACCAATTTCGATCTAGGGATACACATTGAACAGTGCAATACTTATTTTGAATAAGGTTCCGTCAAAGTATGTTGGACAAACTCCATAAGAAATATGGACAGGAAAGAAACCGGGTTTCTCATTCCTGAAGATTTGGGTATGCTGGACATATATTAAACATTTGGATGGTGCCAAACTAGAACCCAAATCGGATAAGTGCCTATTTGTAATTGGCTATCCTAGGGAAACCAAATGATATTATTTCCACAACCAATAAGAGAACAAAATATTTATTGCTCTCCATGCGGTTTTCCTTAGAGGAATTCCTAAATGTAGTGGTAAGCGGGAGGAAAGTAAAACTCAATGAAAATCAGAGTGATACTATTCCTGGCACTGATCCCCTCATGGAACACGAACAGTTCATCAGGGATGAGACTGTTCCATAATCTTCTAATACACAAGAATCGCGTAGGTCGGAGAGAGTCAGAAAACAACCTTAGAGGTATGGGTTTCTAATCTCACATCATGTAAAAATTAATCTTATTGAGGAAGATGAACCGGCTATGTATGAGGAAGTGATACAAGGTATCGACTCCGCTTTATGGCAAGAGGCCATGAAGTCCGAAATGGATTCCATGTATACAACCAAGTTTGGACACTTGTTGATGTACCAGAAGGCATTGTGCCTATTGGTAGCAAATGAGTCTTGATGGTAAAGACAAACATGGATGGCAACATACAAACGTACAAAGCTACGCTTGTAGCGAAAGGGTATCGTCATCAATATGGTGTTGATTACGACAAAACCTTTTACTCGTTGCCATGATTAAATCCATTCGGATAATGCTTGCTAATACTACATATTTCGATTATGAAATATGGCAGATAGACGTCAAAACTGCTTTCCTTAACAGAAACCTTTTAGAGGATGCTTATATGCAACAGCCTGACAGTTTTGTCGTGCCAAACAATGCAAACAAGGTTTGCAAGTTAAATCGATCCATTCATGGATTGAAGCAAACATCGCGTTCTTGGAATCAACGTTTTGATGAGATCATAATGGTATATGGTTTCATTTAAAACGAAGATTATTCTTGTGTATATAAGAAGATTAGTGGGAGCGCACTGACAATGATTGTCCGATACATTGATGATGTGTTGCTTCTTAGCAATGACATTCCCATATTAAAATCGGTGAAAGCTTGGCTTTCATTAAAATTCTCCATGAAAACCTTGGGAGAGGCAACCTTTATTATAGGAATAAGGATCTATTGGGATAGATCTAAAAGTTGTTGGCAGTCTCCAAGAGCTCGTACTGTGATAAAGATGTACATGACCTGGTGTCGCATATGCTTTGAGCATATGGAGTCACAATCAGGCCGATCCAGGTGATGGTCACGGGATTGATATAAATAACATCCTTGAGTATCTTAGACGAACTAAGGATGCTTTCTTAATTTATGGAGATGGAGAACTTGAGGTGACTGGGTTCACCGTTGCAAGTTTCAAAACTGATAGAGACGACTGTAAGTCGCAATAAGGGTACATATTTTGTTTGAACGACGAAACAGTGAGCTGGAAATCTTCCAAGTAAGATACTGTTCCCGATTCAACAACAAAAACGGAATACATTGCTGCGGCTGAGGCAGCAAAAGAAGCATTTTGGATCTATAAAATTCCTAAATTGGATTATGAGTAATTTTCTTAGAAGCTGAGCTAGGCTACAACACATGCTAAGGAATTACGGTCTCATCAATGATCCAAGTATGTACTTCGACGGTTTCATCTGATTCGTGAGATCACACATCATGGCGATGTAAAGATCGATAAGATTGTTTCATATGATAACCTTGGATTTCCGCTGACGAAAACGATATCTCAGCATAAGTATGAGCGACCCGTACATAGTTCAGGTGTTGGACACTTGAGTGATTGGCTATAGGCCAAGTGGGATATTGTTGAACAATTATGACCCATAGCATCACTATTTTCTTTGTACAAATTAACTATGTGACAAAGGAAATTACTCTTTTATCATTTTGTAATTGGATTACTTGGATATATATAAATGATAAAAGTCCATATGATTAGTACCGGATTAATAAGATATGATACAGTATTAATCCACGAAAGGTTTAATCATTAAATATCACTAGTCGTAGTATTATCGAGACTGGACATCGATAATACGGAATAAGCTAGTATTACACTTGTGCGCGTTATGGAAGCTTAACGGCATAGTTCACATATATTTAAGTCTTGGATACTTATGCAAGTGTGATAGGAGGTTCTGTTAGCCGTTGGACCGGGAATAGCTTCGCTCTGGATAGACCCCTCGGAGTCCCATTGGTATTATGACTAAGTGTCTATGGGAATCCGAATCAGGGTAGGTGTATGTGGTCTTAACTTGAGACTTGCATCGCTAATACTTGCGACAATCAGTATACTTTGGGTTTGGTCGTCTGGAGCTTTAACAGGTATTGTGTACGCCTCTTCTGCGTATACTGAAAATCGTAGTGTATTGGGTGTGATGTCAAGATGGAAGTATCACTTCAGTCATATGGAGAGGATGATCACGCATGGATACATAACTAGTACTCTTAAATGCTATAACTATCGAGATAGTATGACTAGGTCATGATTATCCGATTACAGAGACTAGTTGCTAGTGATACGATATATGCTTCGTACGGTAGACACAATTCCAGCCCTAGGCCTAGCATGTGACATCAGATACTGGATCGTATTACGCAATACATTGTATACTACGTCTGATACATATTATATATATTCCATGTTGAATATATTTCTGGAGAAATGGGTAGACACGGTGCTTTGCTAGAAGCCAACCATGTGTTGTAAATCGGTAAGAACGTGGTACCGGGTACGCACGTATTCGGATAGTCCGATGATCGTATTTACTGCCAACATATCCAGGGATCTCTTGGGTCGCTTCCCAAAGATTCACCGATGACATTTGAATCGAAAAGAATTAATTTGTGATTAATTATGAGAGGGAAAATAAATCTGGGATGAATTACGGCAAGAATAAATCTGGGATTAATTATGAGAAAAGAATTAATCTGGGATTAATTCGTTTAGAAGAGAGAACGCGATTAATTTGGAATTAATCGGTAAAATAAATTTAATAGTTAATTGGATTTTACTATTTAATTTATTTAATTGGGTTGAAATTGGATTTCAATACAGAATTAAAATTGGATTTTAATTTAAGCGAACAAATTAATTTAGAATTAATTCGTAAGCGACTTTCATAATAATTTTGCTAGGCATTATTATTTAATTAAATTGGATTTAATTATTTAGCGACGGAAAATTCGTTTAATCGGATTAAACGAAACCGGGCCCAAAGTGTGTTGTACAAGCCAACTTAGATTTGGAATTTAAATGGGTGGGACCCATGACTTACATCAACTTATCAAAGATTGATGGAGGTAGTTGGCAACTTTAATTACACAACACACCTAACACACATTAGTTAACTTTTGGAAGTCAACTTTTGTATCAAGTTTTAGAAACAAAAATGAACTATTCACTATATTCCTAAACTCTCTCATTGTCGAACTCACCTCTCATTGGAGGAGAAAATTTTTGTTTCAAATTTTGGACAAAGCTAGCACTTAAGGAGTCAAAGAAAGGTGATAGGGAAACTCACCCAAGAGTTTGGAACTCAAAAAGAAGGCTTGGAGCTTCTACATTCAAAGAAAATTTTCGAATTTCTCATCTGATCAAAGTGAGTATTTCCGCAACTCCATTTCATTTATTCACACACATATCATGTTTAGAGATCATTGGCATGTCTAGGACACTAACAATTAATGTCTACATGAGGTTGTTTTCTGACTCTCTCCGACTTACGCGGTTCTTGTGTATTAGAAGATTGTGGAACAGTCTCATCCCTGATGGACTATTCATGTTCCGTGAGGGGGTCGGTGACCGGAACAGTATCACTCCGATTTTCATCGAGTTCTACTTTCCTCCCACTTACCACTGCATTCATGAATTCCTTTTCTAGGAAAACCACATGGAGAGCAACAAATATTTTGTTCTCTTGTAGGTTGTAGAAATAATATCCTTTCGTTTCCTTAGGATACCCTACAAATATGCACTTATATGATTTAGGTTCTAGTTTGGTACCATCCAAACGTTTAACATATGCCCAACATCCACAAATCTTCAGGAATGAGAAACTCGATTTCTTTCCTGTCCATATTTCATATGGAGTTTGTCCAACAGACTTTGACGGAACCTTATTCAAAATAAGTATTGCACTGTATAATGCGTATCCCCAGAAGGAAATTGGTAGCTCTGTGCGATAAAGTTCAGTTTCTCCATTCGGACACACCGTTCAATTGAGGTGTTCCGGGAGGAGTCCCCTGTGAAAGAATACCATATTCTTTCAAGTAATTTTGAAACTCATTGCTTAAGTATTCTCCACTGCGGTCCGACCGTAATATTTTAATACTTTTGCCAGTCTGTTTTTCTATTTCGTGTCGAAACTCTTTGAATTTCTCAAAAGTTTCCGACTTGTGTTTCATAAGATACATATAACTATAACGAGATGCATCATCCGTAAAGGTTACGAAGTATTCATATCCACCTCTAGCCTGGCTAGACATGGGCCCGCATACGTCACTATGAACGAGGGCTAACAGTTCGGTGGCACGTACACCTTGTTGGGTTTTCTAAGTCATCCCAAGATCAATTAAGCAATGAAAAGTACGAATACAATAAAGTAAAGTTGCGGAAATACTCACTTTGATCGGATTTGCGATGCGATGAACACAAAAATTTTCTTTGCTCCATTGAAGCTCTCGGCCAAGCTTCAAGTTTGTGCTCCATGTGTTTCGGTCAAGCCCCATTTGTGTGCTCGAAGCTCCAAGTTTTAAGAATGGATTCCATTCTCATGAATGAGTTTCCCTATCACCTTTGTGAGACTCATTTGGTGTGCTAGCATCATTGAAAAATTGCAACAATTTTTCTATTTCCCTTTTGTCTAACTCTCGGCCAAGGAGAAGCAAAAGAGATGGAGAGAAAAAGATGGTGAAACTCACGCCCAAGTGAGTGAAGAGAGAAGATGAAGTTGGAATACAACTTACACTTTCCAAAAAGTGGTACAAGGCAATTAAAGCCTTTCAACTATTCACATCACTCAAAAGTGACTTACATCACATCACTCAAAGTTGATGTGACTTACATCACAAGAATGACTAATGATGTGACGCATGATGTGACTTGTGGGCTCCACTCGCTTCGAAATACGAGTGGGCCCGCAAACACTCCCGGGATCGGGTTCGCTAATTCCGAATTAAAAAATTTTCTGTTGCGACGTAATTAAATCAAATTTAATTAAAAAATTATGCCTAGCAAAATTACTATTCACATCGCTTGTGAATTAATTCTAAATTAACTCGTTTGCCCGAATTAAAATCCAATTTTAATTCCGCATCGAAATCTAATTTCGTATAATATATCGAATATATTATTTTATCGATTAATTCCAAATTAATCGTTCTCTCTCTTTAAATAGTATTTTATCCAAGATAAAATATCTCCGTAATTAATCCTAGATTAATTTTCTCTCTCTAATAATTAATCCTAGATTAATTATGTCTGAGTCATACGTCATCGGTGAATCTTCGGGAAGCGACCCATGAGATCCCTGGATATGTTGGCAGTAAATTCGGTCGTCGGACTATCCGAACACGTACCTAGTATTACGTTTTTACCGATTTACAAGACATGGTTGGCTTCTAGCAAAGCATCGTGCCTACCCAATTCTCCAGAAATATTCTTAAAGGAATATGTAATCTATATCAGGCGTAGTATACGTAGTATTGCGTATTGCGATCCAGTATCAGATGTCACGTGCTAGGCCTGAGGCTGGAATTGTGTATGCCCCGTACGAATCACATGTCGGATCTCTGGTAACTAGTCTCTATAATCAGATAATCATGACCTAGTCATATTATCCTGAAGACTGCAGTACTAAAGAGTACTAGTTCTGTATCCTACGTGACCATCATCTCCATATGACTGGAGTGATACTTCCATCTTGACATCACACCCAATACACTACGATTCTCAATATACCCAGAAGAGGCGTACACAGAACCTGTTAAAGCCCTGGATAACAAAAACCAAAGTATATTGATTGTCGCAAGTATTAGCGATGTAAGTCTCAGGTTAAGACCAAATACACCTACCCTGATTCGGACTTCCATAGACACATAGTCATACTACCAATGGAATTCCGATGGGTCTATCCAGAGCGAAGCTGTTTCTGTACCATCGGTAAACACAACCTCCTATTACACTTGCATGAGTATCTAATACCCAAATAGATGAGAACTATGCCGTTATGCTCCCACAACGCGCACAAGTGCAATACTAGTCTATTCCGCATTATCGATGTCCAATCTCGATAATACTCCGACTAGGGATGTTTTAATGATTAAACCTTCATGGATTGATATTGTCTCATATCTTATCAATCCAGAACTAATCATATGGACTTTTATCATTTATGTATCCCGGTAATCTAATTACAAATGATAAAAGAGCAATTTCCTTTGTCACATAGTTAATTTGTACAACAACACCATGTTCTGTACAAATAGTGATGCTATAGGTCATAATTGTCCAACACACATTTACCACTAAAAGGTGTTTTAGGTATTTTGCCTAACAAACAAGATTCGCAGACATCATATGAATTAGGATCAAATCCGTCCAAGTATCCATTCTTCGAAAGTGTGGATATACGAGTCTTGTTAATGTGTCCCAGACGACAATGCCACAAATACGTCTCATCGGTTTTACTCATTTTAAGCCTTTTGTTTGTCATGTTATATGTTTGAGATTCGTTTATATTCAAAATATAAAGACCATTATTAACATATGTTGTACATATCAAAATATCATATTTATATACAAAACACCCAGTGTTCCTGAATACAAAGGTATACCCGCATCGGGTTAAACAAGATATAGAGATGATATTCCTAGTCAAACTAGGTACAAAATAACAGTCCTCTAATGTAAGTACATGCCCCGAGGGCAGGTTCAAAACATAGGTGCCAACGGCGACTCTCGTCCCATTTCTGACTCGGAGGTCGATCTCTCCTGACTTCAGTCTCCGGCTAATCTGCAGATCATGTACATCAGTACATATGTGAGTACCACATCCAGAATCAAAAATCTAATTATTTCAATAACAAACATACCTGAAGCCAGAGCCTTGCCCGCCCTCGCTTCCTTCAAGTCTGTCTGGTACTTACGACAGTCACGCTTCTAGTGACCCCGTATGCCACAGTGTCGGTAGACGTCTTGGGATATGTCCTTCGTCTTCCCAGAAGACTGTGCTGATTTAGCATTGCCTTTTTTCATCAAACCCCTGAAGCCTTCGGCCAAGCCTTGGCCTTCTTGGATGTCGAAGTAAGATGCGCCTCGCACTTCTTGCCCTTCAGAAGCTCTATCTCTGCCTCTTTATTCATAGATATTAACTCTCCAAGAGTTTTCTCTTGGTTCATCATATTATAGTTCATGATGAACCCGCCCCATCAATCGGACAGAGACTGTAAGTTCAAATCTATATAAGTCTCGGCCTCAAAGGTAATGCCCAGCTGACCTAGCTGTTCAATGTCAGTAATCATCTGCGACACACAGTGTTCGACAGATGTACCCTCTGACATACACGAGCGAAAGAGCTTCTTCTGTAACTCATACTTCTGAGATCTAAGATTAGATCTATGAAGATCTTTCAATTTCAACATCATGTTATAAGGATCCGATCCTTTATTCTGACGACGAAATTGAGTAGTCATTGGAGCAAGCATAACGGATTGAGCAGTAAAGTTATCATCTCGATGAGTCTTCCAAAGCTCATAATCAACTGGTCGTTCAAGTCCGTGCTCAGGCCTACCCTGAGATTCATTTCCCAATCTGGAAAATTTACGCCGTTAAAGACATTCTCTCCAAAGATTATGTCCCTAACGCTAATCTTTCCAGCCATTTTGATTGCTATAGTCCAACTATCCAATCAAATATTTCGGGTACACTCAAATGCAATGGTTACTATAGTCCAACTATATAACCAACTACAAATGGAGTAGTGTTTGAGTACAGTCTAACTATTCAAAGAAAATAATAAAATAATATTAGTCCAACTAATATTTATAATGACGATAATTAATAAAATAGAGCGCGCGTATTAGCGAGTATTAAACGAAATTGAAAATTTAATACTAGCCTCCCACTATTTTTCGGCGAGCCTCTAACCCTCCGTTGAGTACTCGGGAAACCTAGTTTCCTAGTGGGATAGGATCTCGTTAAATAATACACAACCTTGACTTTGGCCACCAGGCTGTATAAAACTTAACTAGGTAGATCTGTAAGATCAATTAGATCTCATCCAATTCCTAGATCCGGTAGGTGGATCTCCAAGTCCAAAACAAATATGCAATATATTTCCTAACTTGTTTTCTATGAATCAACTAAGCCTTGGCTTTGGCTCAACAAGCTTAATTATTCCAATTAATCGTGACCCATTGACAGTGGGAAAACTTCACAATCCACGTCGATGTACATGAGTGACCTTGACTTTGGCCAACAAGTCCCAACTTCCCAAGACATGCGATGTATAACAAAGCTTTCATGGTTCAAACACATCCGCGATGGAAAATGATCTTGACTTTGGCCAACAAATCAAAGCCAATCTTGGATCTTGAGAGAGAACCACTCAATGGAAGGAAACGCTTAATATTAAATGTGAGGGTGTTTTTCGTAAATTGGCAACCAATTTATTATCTTCGATTAGGTATCATCATACACCCTTAAACATGCATTCTAAAAGCATAATAAGGCATGATAAATTTAATAATGATATCCGGATGGATATTCACAAATTTGCTCCTAGAACAATTCTCTCTCTTTCCTCCTCCCGCTAGCACTTTACATTCTTCTAAAACCCAATTACATAACACTATAAGAAACCTTATTTACATTGAGGGGAATTAGTGAGAAGAGAAATACAATGAGAATGAGAGGTGATAGGCTAGACGTGCAGGTCCAATTTCAAATAAATACCGTATTTACAACAATTTCCAAAATTACCCCACCCATCTAATATCCATCTGATATACATTATTCAACAAACACATCCAAGTATTCACACATAGCATGTTTTCAATCAATCTAATCCAATTAATTAATTCTTCAATTAATGACTATCCAATGTTCATACAATAATTTGATTTGCTTGAGTCCAACTCGTTTAAGAATAAACACTCAAAGTAAGTATTCTTGAATTATATCGAACTAAAATTTTAAATCCAATTTAAATTGTATCCAATACTAATTCATGTTTAATTCCAAATTAAATAATTACACCTATTATAGTGCCTTTTAAGACTTGGATTCCAAATCCAATCCAAATGGGTCTTAAAGGCCCAATGGTGCGTACGTGGGTGACGTGAGTCGATGGGCTGATGGTCGTTATTTTATTCGGTTGTAGGGGTTGTGTGTCGGTGAGGGTGTCCATTGTTCCTGGTTCACGTGAAGTGTTTAGGTTTTGCGTATTTTGTTGTTTATTGAATCGGCATTTTTTTTTTTGGCGTGAGGGGAGAGCTAGATGAGAGTGGTTTTTCTTTGTGAATGCCGTGAGTCATAGCCAATGAGGGAGCCTATGGTTTGGAAAATGTCATCTTTTATAATGGTGCATGCTAGGGTTTCCTTGTGTGTGCATGGCTTGAAAAGGGAACAAATCAATCAAATATGGGGTGTATTTAATTAATTTATTTAAGGAAAGAATATTGTGTATTTTTGGTGGGGGAATATCTTTAATTTGGAATGTGATTTAATTGGATTAGGAAGATGATTTGATTGGATTTTCATGCATTGCTATTTAGTGTGCATGGGCTAATCATATTGGGTTAAAGGTCCTCCATTCGAGGGAAATACCTAAGGGCTACCTTTACCACGATGTTTTGCCGCGACGAACGAAGTATGTTTGATTGAATGTGGAATACGTTCAGTCGGGCATACGAAGTCCCATAAAGATGTCGGCCTTGGTCGCATCTCTTTTATTATTATGTTATTTACTTTTTGCGTATTATTGCTTTGTTTATTCATGCATAGTTATCTAGTGCGCATGGGCTAATCATATTGGGTTAAAGGTCCTCCATTCGAGGGAAATACCTAAAGGCTACCTTTACCGCAATGTTTTGCCGCACCGGACGAAGTATGCTTGATTGAATGTGAAATATGTTCAATCGGGCGTATGAGGTCCCATATAGATGTCGGCATTGGTCACATCTCTTTTATCATTGTGTTATCTACTTTCTGTATGTTATTGCTTTGTTTATCCATGTATTGTTATCTCGTGTGCATGGGCTAATCATGTTGGGTTAAAGGTCCTCTATTCGAGGGAAATGCCTAAAGGCTACCTTTACCATAGTTTGCCGCGCCTTTCTTCTATTGATTTCGTTATTCAACTTTTTTTGTTGTTATTTATCACTTTTCATTTTCGCATTCATGCCTTGTTTATGCTTGAGTGTTGCCTCTCGCGGTATATCGGATGGAAACCCAGACATAAATTTCGTAGCCGAATCCGAATGGACGGTAGTGTGGTCTGTACTTGGGATACAACTCCACATACCACTTGAGAAACATTCACGCGTGTGTTTGTGTCATTTTAGATACCACTTTGGTAATGTCGTTCGAATGCATTCTCAAACGCTACACGAACGCATGCATTCTGCATCATTTTTGTTCGAACGCATTTCCGAACGTTATACGAACGTATGCATTCTGCTTACCGTTCGAACGCGTTTCCAAACGCTACTCGAACACATGCATTCTATTTACCGTTCGAATGCGTTTCTGAATGCTACACGAACGTGCATGTAGTGAATCGACTTCTCTTCCTAATATTTCATGCATGTTTGCTTCTTTGGTCATTTCTTTTACATTACATACTTAATCATCTCACTTTATTATTGACGCTTTTTACCGTTATTATTTATTTATATTTTCACATTTCTTTATTTGATATGTTTATGGAATTATGTGCTCGTTTTTTATTTTATTTACTTTTATTGGTGTGCAAACTTGGGTGTTGATTAAATTATCTTGCATGTGTTTCATAAGACTTGGTTATGTTATTGTATAAATCCTTTCATTACAATTGGCATAAGTAAGGGACCATTCCGAACCCAACAGTTTGAGGTCTTCCCTTGCGAGGGGTGAGTTCAGCCTTAAATCATTTCCCAGTTCACACTGGGTGGCGACTCCTTTATTCTCCGGTTTAGTCCCCCGCGGGCTACTCCGTACTCCCGATCGGGCCACGAGCCCGGAAAACGTCGCCGTACCTCTGTACCATGCCTACAGTACCGCATGCATATGCCATAGGTGATCTCATGTATGCCATGTTATGTACAAGATCGGACATCGCATGTACTGTTAGTGTAACAAGCAGATTCCATTCCGATCCAAGAGAAAGTCATTGGATAGCAGTCAAGGAATTAAGAATATAATATTGACTTAAAGATCGCCAGAACTAAAAGTGGAAGGATTTATGGACTCGAACTTTCAGACGGACACTGATGATTATAAGTCAACCTCTGGATTCATTTTCTTATGCAATAGGATAGCAGTCTGTTGGAAAATCGCCAAACAGTCTACCATTGCAGACTCAACTACTGAGGCATAATACATAGCAGCTTCGGAAGGTGCGGAGGAAGCAGTTTGGATGAAGATGTTCGTTACTAAGCTAGGTGTGGTTTGAACCATTAAAGGAGTGTTCCCTTTGACAGAGACAACAATGAGGCTATAGCACAAGCCAATGAACTGAGATCACACCATAAATCCAAACACATTCAAAGAAAGTATCACAAACTAAGAGAATATATTGGAGATGGATAAATAGTCATTCAGAAGACACATTCAACTAACAATATAGCTGACTCACTCACAAAGCCTATGATGTTGGGATATTTAACTTAGGGCTTCATGTAATATAAACGGTTTTATATGTCATGAAATAAAATGATGCATTATTCATTTATCAAAGTGTTTGTTTATGTTTCGCATATTGTAAATTATCTTGATTACCCTATATTACACATGTACCTTCATATTTAGTGTATGAGTGTCATACACAAGAGGATTTAAGTCTGAAGTTGGTAATCTAAAATAGTCCATAGAGAGCAAACAAAGCGGGTACTTTGTTTATGGTTTATCTATAGCTACGGTCCATTCTATAATTGTATGGCGACCTTGATCCGGGATCGTCCATGTGGAGATATGAGAATGGAGACAACTTGTATGATGTGATCATATAGGACTGGTCCCAGATAGAAATGACTTTATTATAATATCCGTTAAATAAAGAAATTCATTTCGATCTACTAGATGGTCATATATGGATTGATCTTAATCCTGAGTGTACTACGAACTCCTGCATGGCAGGCTATCTCCTTTGATTTACAAAGGTGAGGTTGGTGTAACAGTCCCAACCAAAAGCTACGTACTTTGGGGGCATGGTCTGGTGTGTAGCTGGGGACATTTTATATAGACATGGAGTTCACTCCTTCTTGCGAGAAGTAGATGAGTATCTTTCTTTAAAGGTTGATTCGATACTTGAATGGTTAGAGTGCTCAAGTCTTTCTATTACGAATAGAAAGATTAAAATTCATAATGGTTATGAATAAATCATTCATTAGAGAATCAATGGTACTTAAGGTAAAAATAATTAGAAGGGTATAACGGATATTATGACCCGGCTCTAATTACGAGATACTCGTGAATGATTAATCTATATGTAGTGCCTATATCAATGGACACCGACTTCGTTCAGCTTAATATACCATCTGCTGCAACGAGAGTACAACTTCGAGTTCTTAGTGGAATAACCCGAAGTTAATAATTCGGAATATTTAATTAAGAGCTTAATTAATATTTCGAGATTATTGGAGCTCGGAACCGTAGGTCCATTTGGTCCCCTTGCTAGCTCGATATACTATAGCAGATTTAGTATAATTGGATAGTCCAATTATATACTCACAAAGGTATAAATATTATTAATATGATTAATAATATTATTTTGTCACACTTCAAACTTTATATTAAAATTTAATATATGATTTTATTAAATATATGATATTTAAACACATGTATTAAATTATATAAGATATAATTTAATGTAAGGTCAAATTAGGAATTCCAAATTTTTTTTAATGCAAGGTCAAATTAGGAATTCCAAATTTTTTGGGTTTTGGAAACCCTTGGTATTGTTTTGGAAGTTACACATTTTAATAAGGTATTAACTTTTTATTTTTTGTAACATATATTGCCTTTATGAAAGTAATATAATTGTTACAAAAATTAATGAAAATAACATGCCTTGGCCGATTTTTTGGAGGAAAATGAATGGATTTATTTTGTTTTGGAAACAAATTTCCCTAGGTATAAAAGGATTTGATTTTTTCCTTTTCTCTAAGTAATTCATTCTAAACCTAGCTGTAGGACACAGAAATCGACGACGATGTTCTAGGCTCGCGGCCTAGTCGGGAGTACGGAGTAGCCCATGGGGGATTAAACCGGAGAAATAAAATGGAGTCGCCATCCAGTGTGAACTGGGAAATGATTTAAGGCCGCACTCACCCCTCGCAAGGGAAGACCTCAAACCGTTGGGTTCGGAATGGTCCCTTACTTATGCCACTTGTAATGAATGGATTTGTGCAATAATCTAACCAAGTCTACGAAACATACAAACGCAAGATTACCTACATCTAAGTTCGCATACAACCTATATCTAAGTTTGCATATAACCTATATCCAAGTTTGCATGCATAAAAGTAAGTCAAAATAACGGCAAGCACACAATCTCATGGACACATTAAATTGATGAATACGGAAACATAAATAAATAATCTATTGTCTAAACATAAACATTGAAGAGATATAATTAAGCTCCTAGTGCGAAAGAAACAACTAAATCATGCGTAAAAATAACATACTAAACGACTAAATCATGCATAAAAATAACATACTATTTCTAATAAATAACGAATAAACACAAGATTGGATGAAACGAAATATGTGCTTTTCTCAAGTGGTACGTGAAATTGTATCCCAAGTACAGACCGCACTACCGTCTATTCGGATTCGGCTACGAAATTTACGTCTGGGTTTCCATCCGATATACCGCGAGAGATAACACAAAATCATTCATCCAATGGCCACAACATACATGAATTGAAAATACGCATGCGAAGAAATAATAATAAATAACCAAAAAAGAATGGGAATAAATAAACGGGTGCCCTCAGGTCTAACCTCTTAAGTCGCCTCTTGGAAGTGCGTTACGCGGTTGTCGGAAGGGTTGATGCTCCGTAACTTTTCGATCCACTAGTTCATTGTTTTCCTTCGTTGCCTCGCTGTTTTGGGCTGCCGTTTGCTCTGTTTTGTTGTGGTTATTTAGGCAGTTTGTGGGGGATTTGGTGGACTGTTTTCTGCGGGTTTTAGGTTTAGTTTTTACGGTGAAACTGGACTATTTTCTGGGCAGATTTTTTGGTAACTGCAGGGTAGTTTCAGGCTATTTTTCGGTGATATAAGGTGCAGTTTGGGGGCTGTATTTTTGGTGGTATAAGGTGTTGTGACTTGCGGTTTAAGGATGCAGTTTAGGGGTAGTTTCGGTGGCAATTTCAGTGGAGGAATGAGGCAGTTTAGGTGGACAGTTTAGAGGGGAATTCTTATGGCTGTTTGGCGTGGAGTGGAGGACTGTGTGGGCTGTTGATTGGCGTGGATGAAGGCTGCTGAATGAGTTGTTTTTACGGCAATGGATGAGAGTGCGGGATGGGTTGTTTTCATGGCAATGGAAGGGCTAATTTGGTGTTGTTGGTGGCTTATGGCCTGTGTGTGAGGGATGTGGATGTGAGGGCTGTGTATGTATTCGTTGGCAGTTTGTACGTTGATGGCGTGTGTGGTATGGCTTCGAGAGAGAGTGAATGAGAGGATGAGGCCATGTGAGTGTTTGATGGCTTATTTTGTCTGGTTGTGGGTAGTGCGTGAGTGGCTTCTAGTTTAGGTTTTTGTTTTATTTTTGTGAGAGTAGTGCGTACATGGGAGAGGATTTAGGGTTTATTATTTTTATCTTTGTGTGCGTGTGGAATGAGAGAGAGAGTGGAGAGAGAGAGGCTTGTTGTGAATTAGCTCTAGGGTTTATATGTTGTGGAGTTGTCGTGAGGGAAGAAAGTGTGTGCTTTATGTCTCTTTTTATAGGAGAGGGTTAGGATTTTCCTTGTATGGGTAGGAAATGGAGATTGTGTGATCATGGGGAAGATTTAATTAGTTTGTTATAAGGAAATGATTTCTTTAATTTAGGAAGGTGATTTATTTAGTTTAGGAGAGGGATTTATTTAATTTATTTGATTTGGGAAGGTGATTTGATTTGATTTATTTAATTTGGGAAGGTGATTTGATTTGATTTATTTAATTTGGGAAGGTGATTTGATTTGGATTTTAACATGTGTTTAATTATTTTGGATTGGGCTTGGAGGCTTGGGCGTGTGGCTTGGCCTTTTTGGTGGGCTTGGGCGTGTGGCTTGGTGTATGTTGTAGGGTTTTGGGCCGAGGATGAATTTTAAAATAGAGATCCAATGAGCGAACCCGAAGCTAAGCAAACGAATTAAGTCCAACAAGGTATTGATTTCTGAATTTTCCCTTCCGATGTCCGTTTCCCGCGACTTCCGCAACTTATCGGGTAGTGCCTCCATATGAGGCTCATCATCGGGACTTATATGCAAAAATACAGTGCCTACACTAGCCTCCATCTTCTTCTTCTTCATTCTCTCTCAAAAGTTGAGATAAACAAAAGAAGAATAAGAAGTAAACAAAATAAAAATACATGTGTGTTTCAATCTCTAAATCATTTAGGGATTATTTTGTGAGTCTAGCCCATACTAGTTTCTATTGGTAATGAGATATAGCTCGGAAGAATTTTCGATATCGAACAAATAATCATCTTCATCTTTCTTTCTTGTTTGGTACTCGGCAGTGAGGCTTAATTTTGCTCACTGTCGCTCTTTACTTGGTAAAACATAACTCGGTTTGGTTTCTTTTTAATCCAGAATTTTTGGGGAACATATAGGGATATTTTGGGGCTGTGTTGTGGCTATTTTCAAGTGAAAAATCAGAACTGAAACACAGCCATTGTCCACGCATTTCAGGGGTTGTTCCGGCAGTGCACAGGGCGCGAATCGGGTCCAAAACAGTCCAGTTTTTGTGCGGCTATTTGGGGCTGTTCCAGGCTGTTTCAGGGATGAAATTTTGTCTAAAACAGAAGAAAATTTCAGTGGTGGTCCTGGTTGCATTCGTCCACTCAAATGGAAGGGCAGAAAATTTTTTCAAGTCTGATCCGTATGCCTAAGATGTTTCCGCTGCACAAGGAAAGCATTTCCTACAATTAGCATCGAGAGCAAGGTTGAAAAGTGTTCTTAACCCTTCTCTTTCTCATTTAAAGTTTCTGTTTTTATATATTTATATGAGTTATAAATATTGAGATGCAGGTTTAAATGAGTAGGCACATAATAATATCATGTGATGAATGGTTATTGTTTTTCATGTGATGAATGGATTTTACATTGGTCGTAAATTTTTCCGGCTCTTATTTGGGATGTAAGACCATAAGGCCATTGTTTACCATTGTTGTATTTTTATTTTCCAAAGTAAAATTTCAATTGTTGTAATTTGGAGTATCAGAGTCACAAAAGGAGCCAACACCACCTTGGAGCATGTTTTGAAGACCAATGGATACCTTGGGAATTTTTGTACTAATTAGATTAGTATAGGGAAAAATAAGAGCCCGGTCAATGCAAAATAATTTTTATGTTATATATATGTTTTAATTCGAAATATTTGAATAACATGTCATATAGCTTAGGGTGCCTACTCTTGCATTTCACATGCCATAACATGCTTTAGATGCATTATCATTATAGACATGAAATTGTAGGAAATGACTTTCCTTAGCGCGGCGGAAGTTGCTTGTGGTGGCACCGGCTCCGGTATGGATCTTTAAAATTTTATTTGCCTTCTGCCTTTGTTGTAGTAGCCGAAATCAATCCTTTGATGTCCAACGCTTGGATCAATCACTTGATCTTCCAAACTATGACTCGAAACCAACAAAACGAAGTGTAGGCTTCACTCACAAAGATCAAAACTCTAAACAATTTAGAGAATTAAGATGTCACAATAGTGTTTGACTTTTGGAATCTCAAACACTCTCACAACACTTGTGAATGTTTGAACTCTCTCTATTTTCTCTCAATTGCACTTGTGTGAATGAATGCAAAATATTAACCGTAAGAAGTGAGAGAAATGGTAGAAATTATATTCTCTTACACAAGCCAACTAACCTTGTATTAAGCATCTAATGCTTTCTTGCAATGGCCAACATAAAAATGTGAATGCCATACCAAAGCATAAGAAATGATAAGCTAAAGACAAAGACTTTGTCATTAAGCATCTAATGCTTTCTTTCAATGGCAAACACATAAATGTGGAGGCCATACCACAATGTAAGAATGGATTAGCTAATGACAAAACTATTAGGTGTATACAAGCCACCTAATAGACATAATAAATTGGAGGGCATGGCAAGCCATATGGCTTTATCTCACAAGGTAAATAAAAATCACTATCTCAATAATAATTATATTACCTTCAATTATGTTGTAGTAATTATCTCAAAATTATTACTAACTTGATTATCTCATAATCAAGACTTGATTATCTCATAATCAAAGAATTCTAGAAAATATTAAGTTAAACTAATTTAACATAGTTTTCATTTGTGACAATAAATATTATTAATCTCATTAATAATATATAAATATAATGTGAGCATATTATTAGAAAATCTAATTATATTAGGTTTGCTACAGTTAATCGAGCTAGCACGGGGACCAAATGGACCTACGGTTCCGAGCTCCAATAATTCTGAAATATTATTTAAACTCTTTAATCAAATATTATGAATTATTAACTCTGCATTATTCCACTAAAACTTGAAGTTGAACTCCTGTTACCGTAGATGGATAAAAAAAAACCGAACAACTTCGGTGTCCATAGATATAGTCATTACATATGGATATAGCCCTTCACGAATATCTCATAAATAGAGCCGGGTCAAAAGTCTGTTAAACCCCTCTAAATATTTTATCTCTTAAGCACCATTGATTCTATAATGAACATTTAATTCATAACAATTATGAATATAAAACTTTCTATTCGCAATAGAAAAGTTGAGCGCTCAAATTATTCAAGTCCCGAATAAACTCTTAAAATAGATACTCTTCTGCTTCTCGTAAGAATGAGTGAATTCCATATCTATGTAAAACATTCCCAGCTACACACCAAACCATATCCCCAAAATACGTAGTTATAGGCCGGGAATGCAACACCAACCTCACCATAGTAAATCAAAGGACATAGTCTGTCATGCAGGAGTTCGTAGTACACTCAGGATTAAGTTCGAATCCATATATGACCATCTATTAGATAAAATGAATTTCTTCGGTTAACGGATATTAAAAGAAATTCGTATTTATCTGAGTCCAGTCCTATATGATCTCATCATACAAGGTGCCTTCATTCCCATGTCACTACATGAATGATCCCGGATCAAGGTTGTCATACAAGTATAGAATGGACCGCATCTATAGATAAACCACAAACAAAGTACCTTCTTTGTTTGCTCTCTATGGACTATTTAGATTACTAACTTCAGACTTAAATTCTCTTGCACATCAAACATACATTAAGTCTGAAGGTACAATAGCAATCAAGGTAAACAAGACAATTGGAAAATATGCGATATAATCAAACAACTTTGATAGAATGAATAATGTATTTATTATTATTACAATAATCAATCTGTTTACAATACATGAAGCTTTAGGACATAAATCCCAATTGAAATATGATTTTATGTGAGTTAAAATGTTTAAATTAGAATATTATATGCATGGAAAAATAATTAATCGGATTAATTGGTTTTATGGTTTAAAATTTGAATTCTAATATATTGGGCTTAATAAGTGCATAATAAATTTCATTGGTATATAGGATGGAAACTCGAACATAAATTCCATAGCCGAATCTGAATGGACGGTAATGTGACCTGCACACGGGATATAATTTCACGTATGATTGGATTTTTATAATGCACAAGATTAATTAAATAATTTAATATAAATCTTGACTATTTTAGGATTCTAAAATTTTAAACCAATTAGTGTTCCAGTATTTTAAGTGTTAAAATATAATAGGTCACTAATTCCACTCTAATTAAATTAGTTTAATTGAGTAATACTATTAATAGAGACTAATGGAAATTAGTGATACAAATTTTAAGAGTTAAAATTGGTTAGGTCATTAATGGTGTACTAGTGTAAATAAGAATTATGATTTAGCTGCCATAAATTACTTCACACTAGTTAAATTAAAATATTAGATATTTTATAAATATAAATCTTAAACTCAAAATAGTGAGTGGGAGAGGGATATACGACTGTATATCCCGCGATCTCCGTTGTTAGTCCGAAAATGTAAGATTCAAAAGGCGCCTCGAGATGAATTTTTTTCGTCTCCCTACGGATGGTGTCCATTTTGGGTCAATATCAGGTTTGGATTCCAATAGGATAGGGATTCTAGATGTATCTGGTGAACTGACCTACCCTACGACGGCACTTCACTAGTTAAGTCCAAGGGTCCCGAAACGACGGGTAACACTCACAAAGGAATGATTAACTATTAATCTAAATTCCTTGATCGAATCAAACGGTAGTTGGTTAATATAGGAATACGAGTTATTCCCGCATATATTAATCAATTGAGATTTTCTTGATCTATCATGCAAATACTTGACCTACCATACGACGACACTTATTTATGGGATGATAGATTTATGTGGCATAGTAATTCTCTTAGGTTTCTAATTCGTTATTCATGGTTCATGCATCATGTTTAATTTTATGCCAAAATTATTTGATAATCTTAATATGCGATGAATGAATGTTAAATGCATGTTTATTTTATTTTCAACCATGGTTTCTTCGATTATTTCCATACTCTCAAATGATAAATTAACATGAGAAAATTATGTTAAGTGGAAAAGTAACATGAACATTATCCTGGTCTGCGAAGACGTAAAGTTTGTCTTGACGGAGGAGTGTCCTCCCAAGCCGGTTGGCCAAGCTGTGCGCGATGCCTACCAGAAATGAGTCACAACTAATGAGAAAGCCCGCTGCTACTTGCTAGTAGGGATTTCTGAGGTTCTTGCTGCAAAGCATGAACCTATGGCTTCAGCATCTCAGATGATGGAGTCATTACAGGGTATGTTCAGGCAGCCTTCGGAGCGTCAACGTCATAAGGCTATGGTCTCAGCGATGACTGCTAGAATGAAGGATGGGACATCAGTCCGAGAGTATGTCTTGAGGATGATGACCTATCTCAACACTGCTGAAACCCATGAAGCTCGTATTGACGAGTGTAGCCAGGTTACCATGATTATAGAAACTCTTCCGAAGAGTTTCCTGCAGCCTAAAAGCAACTATGTTATAAACAAGGTGACTTTTACTTTGACCCAGCTGCTTAATGAGCTCACTCACTACGAGTCCATGCTTGTGGATCCTCGTAAGCCCAGTGCTGAGGCAAATGTTGCCGAGTCTTCAAAATCTACAAAGATAAAGAAGAATAGCACTGGAAAGGCTAAGGCTAAGCCCATGAAGAAGAAGAAGAAGAACAAGAGAGGCTCCAAGGATGCCAAGCCTAAGGGAAAGTGTTTCCACTGCAATAAGAATGAGCATTGGAAAAGGAATTTTCCTAAATACCTTACTGAGCTGAAGGAGAAAAATGATACAGGTAAATATGATTTACTCGTTATTGAATCTCTACTAGTGAAGGATGATAAATCCGCCTAGATTGTTGATTCTGGAGCAACTAACCATATTTGTTCTTCTTTATAGCTACTTGACTCATGGAGGGACCTTGCTGAAGGTGACTACACCATGAGGGTCGGGACATGAGATGTCATTTCAACAAGAGCAGTGGGAGTTTCCAGTTTAAATTTTACAAATAATAGTTATTTAAATTTGAAAAATGTGTTATTCATTCCTATTTTTCGCAAGAATTTGATTTCTGTTTCTAAACTTTTGGATGATGATTTTTCAATTTCTTTTAATAGAAATTTGGTTATTATTGGTAGAAATAGATTAACAATTTGCATAGGGAACTCAAAAAATAACTTGTATGTGTTAAGACCGTTAACACATAGGTCACTACTCAATGCTGAAATGTTTAAGGTTGAGAAACCTAAAACTAAATGGCAAAAGATTTCTCACGATGACACATATATGTGGCATCTTAGACTTGGTCATATCAGCCTTGACCAGATAGATAGGTTGATAAAGAACAGAGCATTAAACCAGTTAAAGCTCGGAACTTTACCAGTCTACGAATTTTGTTTAGAAGGAAAAATGACCAAGAGACTTTTACTGGAAAATATATAAAAGTCAGTCAACCACTTTAGCTTATACATTCGGACGTTTGCGGACCGATGAATGTAAGAGCCCGAGGTGGTTATGAATACTTCGTCATATTTATTGACGACTATTCCAGATATTGGTATGTTTACCTAATGTAGCATAAGTCAGATACTTTTGAAAAGTTCAAAGAGTATCGTCCTGAGGTTGAGAACTAATTAGGTAAAATAATCAAAACTCTACGATCAGATCGTGGAGGAGAATACCTTGACATAGATTTCGAGGAATTCTTGGTAAACACCACAACAAAATGGTGTTGTAGAAAGGAGAAATCGAACTCTAAGAGACATGATGAGATCTATGTTTAGTTATAACTCACTACCTAGTTCGTTCTGGGGATATGCGTTACAAACTACAATGCATATCCTTAATGTAGTTCAATCTAAGTCTGTTTCTAAGACTCCCTTAGAGTTGTGGAGTGGTCGTAAAACTAGTTTACGACATTTCCGTATATGGGGGTGTCGAGCACATATGCTGAAGAATAAAATTATAAAGTTGGAGCCATGTTCTCAGGTGCCCCTATTTGTAGACTATCTGAATGAGACTATGGGTGGATTCTTCTATAGCCTTGAAGATAACAAAGTGTTTGTATCGAAAAATTCTACGTTTCTAGAGGAGGACTATATGAGGGAGTTCAAACCTCGAAGTAAAGTTTTACTCGATGAGTTACTTGTTGGTTTGACCGACACACCATCGTCAACGACAGTTGACAAATATATAGCACCTTCGACATCTGAGCGTCAGATGCAAGCTCATCAGAATGATCTACCACCTAGACGTAGTGGGAGGGTTGTACGAAAACTTGATCGCTATCTTGGAGTTGGAGAGGCACAAGTTGTCGCATCCAGCGATGGTATAGATGATCCATTGACCTATCGTAGTGCAATGGATGATTCTGATAAAGAGGAATGGCTCAAAACCATGAATCTAGAGATGAAGTCTATGTACTCCAACTCAGTCTGGGAACTTGTAGACCAACCTGATGGGGTGAAACCCATAGGTTGCAAGTGGATCTACAAGAGGAAGATGGGAGCAGATGGGAAGATACAGACCTTCAAGGCTAGGCTAGTGGCCAAGGGTTATACCCATAAATATGGAGTTGACTATAAGGAAAAATTTTCGCCAGTAGCCATGCTCAAATCCATCCGCACTCTTTTATCCATTGCCGCATATTATGACACTATGAGATTTGAAAAATGGACATCAAGACTGCATTCTTGAATGACAAGCTTGATGAGAGTATATATATGGTACAACTAGAGGGGTTCATAATCTAAGGTCAAGAGCAAAAGGTTTGCAAGCTGCAAAGGTCTATTTATGGACTTAAGCAGACATCTCGATCTTGGAATATAAGATTTGATACCACGATCAAGTCTTATGACTTTGAGCAGAATGTTGATGAGCCTTGTGTATACAAGCGCGTCATTGACGTGAATATGATTTTTCTTGTTTTATACGTCGATGATATTTTACTCATTGGGAATGATGTAAAGATATTATCGGACATGAAAACCTGGCTAGCTAACAAATTTCAAATGAAAGATTTGGGAGAGGCCAGTTATGTTCTTGGGATTCAAATACTTCGGGATCGCAAGAAACGATTGTTAGCTATGTCTCAGGCATCCTATATCGACAAGATCCTTGTGCGATTTGGGATGCAGAATTCCAAGAAAGATAATTTGCCTATCGACATGGAATTCACTTGTCAAAAGAACAATATCCTAAGACACCTCAAGATATTGAGGAAATGAGAAATATCTCATATGCCTCAGTAGTTGGTAGTCTCATGTATGATATGTTATGCACAATACTAGACATCTATTTTGTAGTGGGAGTAGTCAGTAGGTTTCAGTCGAACCCATGATTGGATCACTGGGTGGCTATGAAACACATTCTCAAGTATCTTCAGAGAACGAGAGATTATATGCTTGTATATTCCAGTGAGGATATGATCCTAAGGGGATATACAGACTCTGATTTTTAGATAGATGTCGATTCTAGGAAATCAACATCTAGATTAGTGCCTAGGTGGTGGGGCTATAATGTGGCAGAGTATAAAGCAATCTTGCATTGCTGACTCCATCATGGAGGCTGAATATGTAGCAGCTTGTGAAGCAGCTAAAGAAACAGTCTGGCTCCGTAAATTCTTGGGAGATCTGGAAGTTGTTCCAGATATGGATAAACCACTCACACTTTATTGTGATAATAGTGGTGTAGTGGCGAATTCAAAAGAACCAAGAAGCCACAAGAGGGGAAAGCATATACAGAGGAAATATCATCTCATCAGGGAGATAGTGCAGAGAAGAGATGTTACTGTCACAAAGATTGCATCCGCAGATAACCTGGCTGATCCGTTTACAAAGACCTTGTCGGCTAAAGTGTTTGAAGTTCACCTAGATGGTCTAGGATTACGTGACATGTCCCATTTGCTCTGGTGCAAGTGGGAGATTATTGGGATATATGCCCTAGAGTTTCATGTAATGTAAACGGTTTTATATGTCATGAAATAAAATGATGCATTATTCATTTATCAAAGTGTTTGTTTATGTTTTGCATATTGTAAATTATCTTGATTACCCTAGATTACACATGTACCTTCATATTTAGTGTATGAGTGTCATACACAAGAGGATTTAAGTCTGAAGTTGGTAATCTAAAATATTCCATAGAGAGCAAACAAGCGGGTACTTTATTTGTGGTTTATCTATAGCTATGGTCCATTCTATAATTGTATGGCGACCTTGATCCGGGATCGTTCATGTGGAGACATGAGAATGAATGCACCTTGTATGATGTGATTATATAGGACTGGACCCAGATAGAAATGAATTTCTTACAATATCTGCTAAATAAAGAAATTCATTTCGATCTACTAGATGGTCATATATGGATTGATCTTAATCCTGATTGTACTACGAACTCCTGCATGGCAGGCTATGTCCTTTGATTTACAAAGGTGAGGTTGGTGTAGCAGTCCCGACCAATAGCTACGTACTTTGGGGGCGTGGTCTGGTGTGTAGCTGGGGACATTTTACATAGACATAGAGTTCACTCCTTCTTGCGAGAAGTAGATGAGTATCTTTCTTAAGGGTTGATTTGGTACTTGAATGGTTAAAGTGCTCAAGTCTTTCTATTACGAATATAAAGATTAAAATTCATAATGGTTATGAATAAATCATTCATTAGATGGTACTTAAGGTAAAAATAATTAGAGGGGTATAACGGACATTATGACTCGGTCCTAATTACAAGATACTCGTGAAGGGTTAATCTATATGTAGTGACTATATCGATGGACACCGACTTGGTTCGGCTTAATATACCATCTGCGGCAACGAGAGTACAGCTTCAGGTTTTTAGTGGAATAACCCGGAGTTAATAATTCAGAATATTTAATTAAGAGCATAATTAATATTTCGAGATTATTGGAGCTCGTAACCGTAGGTCCATTTGGTCCCCTTGCTAGCTCGATATACTATAGCGGATTTAGTATAATTGGATAGTCCAATTATATACTCACAAAGGTATAAATATTATTAATATGATTAATAATATTATTTTGTCACACTTGAAACTTTATATTAAAAGTTAATATATGATTTTATTAAATATATGATATTTAAACACATTTATTAAATTATATAAGATATAATTTAATGTAAGGTCAAATTAGGAATTCCAAATTTATTTAATATAAGGTCAAATTAGGAATTCCAAATTTTTTGGGTTTTGGAAACCCTAGGTATTGTTTGGAAGTTACACCTTTTAATAAGGTATTAACTTTTTATTTTTTGTAACATATATTGCCTTTATGAAAGTTAATATAATTGTTACACAAATTAATGAAAATAACATGCCTTGGCCGATTTTTTGAAGGAGGAAAATGAAGGGATTTATTTTGTTTTGGAAACAAATTTCCCTAGGTATAAAAGGATTTGATTTTTTTTCCTTTTGCCTAAGTAGTTCATTCTAACTCTAGCCTCCATCTTATTCTTCTCCATTCTCTCTCAAAAATTGAGATAAACAAAAGAAAGAATAAGAAGTAAACAAAATAAAAATACAAGTGTGTTTCAATCTCTAAATCATTTAGGGGTTATTTTGTGAGTCTAGCCCACACTAGTTTCCGTTGGTAATGAGATATAGCTGGGAAGAATTTGTGGTGTCGAACAAATAATCATCTTAATCTTTCTTTCTTGTTTGGTACTCGGCAGTGAGGCTTAATTTTGCTCACTGTCGCCCCTTACTTGGTAAAACAGAACTCGGTTTGGTTTCGTTTTAATTAAGAATTTTTGGGGAATATATAGGGATGTTTTGGGACTGTGTTGGGGCTGTTTCAAGTGAAAAATCAGAACTGAAATACATCCACTGTCCACGCATTTCAGGGGCTGTTTTGGCAGTGCACTGGGCTTGAATCGGGTCCAAAATAGTCTAGTTTTTTTTTTCGGGCTGGAATTTTATCTAAAAAAGAAGTAAAATTTCAGTGGTGGTACTGGTTGCATTCGGCCACTCAAAGGGAAGGGTAGAAAAAATTTTCAAGTCCGATCAGTGTGCCTAAGACGTTTTCGCTGGGCATGGAAAGCGTTTCCTACATATGAGCCAAGATCAAATGGAGCGTTATCTTAAGAAGATGGGCATAGAGTAGCATAATACTCGCTTTAGTGCAAGTGAATGTTTATTAGAGTGTACGTCATAAAACCAGTTATGAATGTTATGATTTAAGGCATAATATTTGTAATACATTTTATTATTTATTAATAAAATGTATTTTTTCTCAACACATTGTTACATTCATATTTCATGTGTATGTCTCGAGACATTATGTCAAATAAATATTGTTAATGTAAAGGAGTTTGTGATTATGAGAATTAACGATATTTATGTGAATAAGTCTCAAAGTAAGTTCTTGGTAAAATGTACAGGACAATAATATATCACTCGACCGATATTGTTGTGTGTCACCTAGATTAACATTTGATATTAATAGAATGGATGATGAGTCTCATATCATAAGGACACAAACAATAGAAGTTTCATTAGTTTAATGAAATATCGAACTTGATCACGGAAGCGTAAGATCACATGGTAAAACTAATTAAGGCCATTTATCTTCGTAATAATACATTAGTGTCATCAAATCCTCTAACCTAAGATCATATGATGACTTGTGCAATAGTACTCCTAGTTCACTAGTATATCATCATTAGACTATCCAAGTCCTCTGAATAAATACTACATGACCTTGAACTATTAACGTACGAAGTCACATGTGCTTTAAGATGGGATCTGATAGCTTTGATAATAAAAGTTAGAGATGTTTAAGGAAACTCAAAGTTGTGGATATAAGTGTATGGCCAAACAGTTGATATCTTATAGATATCAAATCCACAAGATCGAGTTTAATGATATATCGAATGGAAATGATTTGACCTAATCATAATCCTAGACTCAATAAGAAACATAAATATTGGAAGGAATGAGATGACATGCTCGAAGTGTATTCTACTAGGTTCATATGTTTCCCCACTTCATTCATCGACTATGGGTCATGGCTTGCTGCTAGGCAATTACCCATGGTCTGTGGAATATCATAAAGATTAAATATTAAAGAGTTAATATTATTTCACTGCTACTCGATGATGAAATATTAAAGAGTTAATATTATTTCACTGCTACTCGATAATAAACCTAGGACGGTCGCACAATATAGTTCTCGTCTATGTTACAATTTCGATGATGTTTATTAAAAGTTAATGAATGATTATTTTGGCAAAATAAGATTTCCTGATTGAATTAGGTATTCAAAATATTTCTGAAATATTAATTTTATTAATAAATTCAAAATATAAAATTAGATTTAATTTTTAAATAAATATTTGATATTTATATTAAATAAATTAAATTTAATTAGATGTAATTCTAATTAATTGTTAATTAAAATTAAGATAAATTAATTAATTAGTAGTTAATTAATTATTGAGCCAAAATAATATTTAAATCTATTGACCTTTAATTTAATGGGCTAGCATCCAAATTAATTAGAGTTCTAATTAAGATTAAATAGAGAAGTCTTTATTTAGTTATGATTTCTAATTTGATTAAGTATCTTAATTTATTTTGGAAAGAATCTTTAAGAGACCAAATTTAATTTAGAGAGATCTTAGAGTGTCCTTGTTGTATTGGGATACAATTGAAGCATTCCCCATCTGAAAGTAACTCTCCTGAGCCGAATTTTTTCTCTCTCTCTATTTGGTTGTTCCAAGTTTATTTTAAGATTAATTCAAAGAAAATTATTTCTTTGATCCCCTTTTCAAGATTTAAACATCCAAGAAAAGAAAAATAGTTTCTTTGTCCTCAAAGTGGGAGCAATTTGTTCACAGAGGAGTATTGTGTCAACTAGAAGTGCAACGCTTGGTGCACTACGACAAGGGAAAAAGCAAGGAGGAAATTTAAGAATGCTCAAGAAAAATAATAAACACATCAAGGTATGTTTTATTATTATTAAATATTATTTATATTGATAAATAAAATTTATTTGCATGCTTATAAATTAATACGGATTAATTTTGTTTATTTATATATTTGTTTACATCAACAACAGCATAACCACGATTCTTAGAATGGTTTTGATAGAAAATTTTAAATTTCAGTCACATGTACGTTTTCGCACTAACCCCAAAACATTATAGGTTGGAGGATTATCTAAGCACCAAATTCACTTGTAGCTAAAATCCTAAAGGCAATGTATTTTAAGGGGAGTTTCTTCCTGAATGCAAATCTTGGCCATAACCCTTCTTTCATATAGATGAGCATATTGTGAGGGGGGAAGATGCTGAAGAAATGCATTAGGTGGAGGATTGAGAATGATGAATCAGGTCTAATTTATTGTAGTAATGAGATGCCTAGAACAGACCTCTTCATCAAACCCCCCCTCATTTGCTTTTGAGTTTTAAAGTGAAGTAAAGTTGGATGAAAACAATATATGAAATGAATATTTTTTAAATAGACATTTCCTGAAAATTAATGTGTAGGAGGATATCCTCTCTATTCCCCTCCCCATATCCCTGGGAGTGATCAATGTGCTGGCACTTTGAAAAATGGATAGTTTAGTGTTTTTTTTTTCTTTTTTTTTTTTTTTTTTGTGAAAAAATACTTACCTGTTGCCTTGGCAAGCAAGTAAAGTGCTAAGGCAAAGTTTCGTTAGAAGCTCTCAGGGTTTGACCAATTTGGTCCTCAAGGAGCGTGGTTTGATTGTGTAGGGATCAAGATTTCACCTTGAGAGAGTGCGTTTCTTGTTAGAGCTTGGGACAGTCGAGGGTTTTACTTGCTCCGCTTAAACCCGGAAGGGATGGTTTGACGGCGAGATTTCCAACGATTTAAAAAAAAAAAAAAAGTTTGACCAACTTGTTTGTAAGTTTAAAGAGGTGGACATGAGGGAATTTGTGAACCTTTGTTCCTCAAGCCTAACGAAAGCTGAAGAAAGGAGAGTGATGGCCCTGTTATGGTCAGTTTAATCGTTGTTAGGTGTACTCAATTATAGAAAAACTGAAGCTATATGTGACTCTCATGAGAAAATGAAGCAGCCTGCTCAATTCTCAGAGGTGCAGATGAGCACTATGAAGGAAATTTTCTGGACACATCCTCCACATGGCCAGCTAATCAATTAACAAGACGATTGGATATTGCTCTAGATGGGATATTGTTGAGAAGATTGATTTCAATAGTGAATGGAATTTGCAAAAGTCACATGCTATTATGTTTTGTATCAAACGCACCGAAGATGCTGGCCTTGTTCCCAGTCATTATTGAATCTATCTAGTTAAGGAAGTAGAGAGTAGCTCAAAGGAAATTGATTGGATATTATCAAATATTAAAGACATAATTCAGAATCCTTACTTATTTAAGATTTAATTTAGTTATCGTGTCTGTAATGTATATGGCCAAAGTGACATCTCTGACTTTTGACTGGATGATTTTTCCTCTATTATCATGTACAATCTTTGCCATTAAACTAAGTTATTCATTTTTCAAAAAAAAAAAAAAATCTTAATTCGGTGATATAACTTCTTTATCCAAATAAAGCGCAATCATGAAAGCATGACCTTACATCATATGTTGTCCGTGCCGGCCCTTAGGACAGCTATGACAAACAACTCTCTAGGGGCCCTAAAATTTACACCAAAGTTAGAGCCCCCCAATCTAAGACCAGATTTGTTTTATTGTTTCTTTTCAGTTTTAATTTTTATTTCTAAAATTGACCTCAAATATGAAGCATTGAACAAAAAAGCATACGATTTTTATTGTTTAATATAAGCTTGTAAATTTAGTAAGGCCACATTTTAGGTTTATATATTTTTTATTCTTTATTAATAGAGGAACATACTTTAAAAACTCGTCTAAGACCTCAAAAAGGGAAATGACAAAAAGCAATGTATTGATAGAAATTCTTCATGACCAAAATATTTTCACCAGAATTTTAGTTGGCAAAAAAATCTTTCAAATCAACCAAGTTGGTCAAGGGAGTCATTGTTTCCTTCCCCTTCCTTTCTTTGATGGCTGTGTTTCCGTCTGTTCTTTTCCAGTAACTTCTGACAAGTCCACTACATAAGAAAGAGGAGTTACTGATCAGATCAGATCAATATTCAAAACTGAAATCAATATTCACCATCCATGAATGATCAAAATCAAAAATAAATGTTGTTTCTAAGAAACATAATCCAGCTTCAGTCAACTGCTTTTAATATAGAACACTAAAGTATGTTAAAATCTGTAATAAGTATTATCAACTCATTTCATGCAAATGAATTTAGTCTGTGTCTTACTTAGCAAATGATTGATACTTTTATGGATAATGCTACTCAAAACAGATTTGTATCCTTGACAACTAGAGAGTAGAAAATATATTTTGATTCGACGGATGTTAAAATGCAACCTAAGTTAAGGTAAAAATAGTTTAGAGAAAGATGATACCATCAGGGCCCCGGGCCATCAAAGCAAAAAATATGTTGTTCAGTTTCTCCATCTTCTTAGCATCCTGTGCTTGATCCGTCTTAAACTTGAGACACTGGAATTAAAAAAAAAAACGAAGAACTATAACAACTCAGAATCCTGATACATGGGTATTCAATTATTAGTGTAACAGGCACAATCTCTGCATATTTACATCTCAACTACATGTCTGCGAGTGTACTCTGCAGCATGTGTGTAAATGTATGAATGATTTTGTCCTAGTGTCAAGTGTGATGAACCGGCCCAACTAATCAGATATTTTCCGCTTTGACGGCCCAAAGTGGCCCAACTCCGAAGCCCTAGCCCCTCACGGTTTTGTTCCCGCCAAACCCACCCAAAAGGCCTCCCAAGTGATGTGGGATATTACATTTGAATCTTATTTATTAACAAACGTGTGAAAATTAGCATCTAATGAGCTAAAGCTAATATTATTAATACAAGCAACGAGGATTATCTCTTAGCTTTTCAAGACTTAATACATTTGAAGTTGAAAAACTTATTGATGATCATATTATGCCCAACATGGAGAATGGAAAATTAAAGTACATGAACCTATAGCATGGATAGACAATCATCCGATTACCACCTCATGCATTTGAAGGCAATTGCAAACCATACGGACTTCCTTGAATGGCCAAGGTCCACTCTAACTTCATGCCACCATCTTGCCCTATGGAGAAATTTGTAATCTAAATACCTCAACAAGCCAGGGTTGGAAATTTTTCCATTTGAGAATTCTCATAAAGCTGATCATCATTAAAGAACTTCAAACCCCTAAGGAGCTTTAAAGATGTCACAAGCAGTGCCAATAGTTCACTGAACCATCACTACATAAATCTACATTTTGCCACAAATCAAGGAACCCGTGGAAATTAGAAATACATTCATCTATGTTAAATTGCCATGTTTCAAGCAGAGTCTCTATTCTCTACTGAAGAAGCATCCTTTTAAAGTAACTATTTCACAACAGTGATTTCTGATAGAGAACTTCAGTCTATCCACCCTAACAGTTGGCTAATAAATAATAATTCCATTCTAAATTATTCCTCCTAAATTTGTTTTTCCACAGATCTCCTAAAATCTTCTCCAAGGTTCTCCAAAAATACAACCTACCTAAGTTATCAAAAAGCCGATATTGGTTGCAAGTGTTAGCAAAAGTTGTATTCTTCAGCAATAGGCCTGCTATGTTGCTCGCAACAGACACCGCTTAAGACAAACGCGAGCTTCTTCTTCCGATAACATACTCTCAGGCATAAAAGAGCATTCACACAATGATGATAAAAGAGAGCAGAACATACAAAAGAGAATGATTTGTTGCTGCCAGTTACCTCTTAAAACCAGAAAACTGACCAACCAGCAAGAAAATATTCAATCTCAGTTCCAAACAAATAGATCTCAGCTTTGCCTTCCAAAAGCATGCGCTGAACTATGACAAAAACTATACTTGTTGCCAGACATTGATAAATACCACGAAAAACCAAAGCATCCATAACTATACTACAGAACTTAACAAACATTAATTTCACTAGTAATTACAACACAATTAGAATGAGAAAAATTAGCTTAACGTGATAGCAAAGACATTAACTTAAATATGTACGAGACTTCACACAATATCATCACTTTACAGTAATCCGAAAAAAGGAAAATTCCAAGATCCAAACACAGTCAGATTACAGTGTAATGCATTGAGCTTTTTTCATCCATGCTGATAAAAGATGAAAATTACCATACTAGGTTGCCTACCTAACTTCATCCTCACAATTCCTCACAACAATACAATTTTTATTGTACTCAGCCATAGCCAGTTCCACCTCATGAAAACTATTGAAATGGAAGAGAGATGTGCTATTACAAATCCTCAATGTACGGTAAAACGAAGACAATCAGAAATATACCTAAATCAAATCCTGCAAAATCCTTCCTAGATGTCACCAAGCTAGGCATCTTATATCACCACTAGTTGCAAAATATAGAGGGCAATAAAGTATAAGGTTATTTTCGTGAATCCATATTTCAGAAAAGCAATTCCACTTATAATTCTAGCATTTACTTCAAAATTCAAAAATGTTAGACCCAGAATTTGGCAATCAAACCTCAAACCAAACCAAACCAAACAAAAGTATTTTCCACTAAGTGAAGCCATTATGCTCTATCCAGAATTATTAAAATGGAATCAACAATCAAACATGAGCACAAATTTAGCTAAACTCAAACCAAAGACCACAATATTCATAGCAAATTAAACACAACAAATTAAACCGCATTATTTGACTGAATCACTAAACAAACGATAATTGATCAAAAGAGAACAAGAAGTGAATGAAATTCATGCCTCTCTGTCATCAGTGACTTTGAGAACCAATTTGCCATCGCAATGCCGATACTTCATGCAATACCTTGTCTGTGTCCCAAATTCAATCCAAAAACAAAAATCATTACATTTCACCTTATTTATCAAGCAAAATAGTTCTTCTAACTCTGTTTAATTGCTGATTAAAAAAAAAAAGTAACATACAGATTGGGGATCGGCTTTGTATAACTGCACGGATCGGTCAACGAACTCGTCCCACAAAGTTATATAAACCATTGTAGCACCACAGACAAGTCGAGAAATGAATGAATTGATCAGAAAGAAATATCTGCAAATGCAATTGTTACACATGCGTTAGGCTAGTGGAGGACACAACTGAGAATTTACCATCAAGTATTATTTAAACTGAAAAAAATTAGACAAAATTTAATCGAGCCGAGAAAACGATGCTGTTATTATGCCAAGTATTTCTCTTTTACATATTCGAGGATATGTTTGTACTTTCAAGTGAGAAACGAACGATACACATCTATTATCTACTATATATACTAAGTGAGGATAAGCAGCACACCAAGAGGTGTTTGCTTGCTTCTGTCAGCATTAAACGTGTAAAAGAGACTAATATATATTTGAACAATCGATGTGGGATTAGGTGTTTTTATAGGCAGCACACCAAGAGGTGCCAGAGACCAATATATATGAAAGTCTAAGGCATTGAATTTTGAATATAATTGATGTGAGATTATGTGTTTTAAACACAGTCTGTGAACAGCAGATATTTACATACAATCCCCATTTTGCTTGCCTAATGCCTATGTGCAAGCGATGTGGGATCAAATACAAATTAACCAAAAATGGTTTTTGTTTTCATTTCTTTGGGCTGGGCTTGACTTATTATTGTAATGACATCACTCCGGAATGAAAGTACACCAGAGTTACTGGCATAACTCCGGAAAGAAAGTACACCGGAGTGATTGACATCACTTCGGAATAAAAAGCACACTAGAGTGATGATCACTCCGGAATGGAAGGACACCAGAGTAATGTTCACTCCGAAATGAAAATACACCGGAGTGATGACCTCTCCAGATTGAAAGTACACGGGAGTGATTGACAATGACATCACTCCGGAATAAATGTACACCAGAGGGATGATCACCCGGGAAATGACGTACACCGGAGTAATGATCACGCCGGAATAGAAGGACACCGGAGTGATGACGTCACTCCAGAATGAAAAACACATTGGATTGGATTGGCTGACATCACTCTGAAATGAAAAACTACGTCCTCATCCAATAAGTTGGATAGCCATATATAAACGATTTCTCTCTAGATAACCCAGAAATTCCCTAAACCTGCTTAGTGAACTTGAATTTGAATTGGACAGCTTGTCAAACCTTACAGTATTTGGCAGGCAGGGATTTCATGGCTTCATGTGTAGGTTTTCGGAACTGAAGAATCAAACCTCAGACTAGGTGGGAGCAAACAAAAGGCCCAATCACTCAACAAACTCTCATTGCTATAACTAGTAAATGAACTAGAAACCTATAATAACAAGCCTACAATTAAGAAGACTCCCCTGTATTATTCCCCCTCATATAAAATCAACTATATTAGCCTGTTAAAACGCCACCAACCTGTCTTCCAAAGACACGCACATGCACATTAACACAATCATAACAAAAGGCTACGACTTACTAAACAAACCAGGAAATTAACCCAAAAAACATAAAGAAGAAGACAAGAAGCGGAGTGCTCCATCCATCAAATCTTTTCAATTACCAAATATAATGCATACAATAACTTTACACAATTTCCAGATCACAATGACCGTGAATACCAAATGGGTCAGCAGATCCCACGGAAATTCAACTGGAAAACAGTTCACTATCAAAGTCAATTAAACAAAAATTCATTGAATCACAAAATCCATCAAAGTTTCAAACTTTTTAGCAAAAACCCATCAATCAACAAATCAAAACATGACAGTATACTAATAAATTCACCACATTGTGAAATTATTTCTAGAATAACTATTACATTAAACAATTGGTAGAAGGAAAAAAAATGATTTTTCTTGCAAGCAATTAGTAATTGATAAAAAAAAAAAAAAAAGCCAATATTTTTTTAAAAATATAAAGAGATAAACTTAAACCCTAGTGGTAATAGTAGCGCGAGAGGAGAGGAGAGAAGCTTTTTACCTGCGAGAATTTTCAGAATGAATAAAACCCTAGATTTTGGGGCATTTTGATAATCTGGGGAAAGGGCGAGTCTAATTCTCGAAGTTTATTGGAGAATTTGTAAAATTTTAAGATCTATTTATGAAAACTAAAAAAAAAAAAAAATATGTCTGTACTCTTTTATTTTTAGCCAAAGTTATGAATGGCCAGACTAAAGTGCCCTTAATGTCATTTTTATTTTGTTTGCATTTAATTGTAGATTACATTTTGTGTCATTTTTTTTTTCTAAATCATATTTGAAACTTTTGAGAACAAAATTATTCAGGTACTTGTAGTTTTCTTTTGCGCTAAACCAAACAAAATATTTTTAGTCCATTGACTTCGATTGAATTACAAATCATTAAGTTAATATTAAAATTTCATGGCGTTTCTTTGGAATTTCATGCAAGTAAACTATACAAAGTGGAAAATATTAAAATTTAATATTTTTCTACTTTTCTTTTGAAGATTACATTTAATTCCATGAAAATTAACAACGTGTAAATTATATTTTTTGTACGAATCTATAAAATTTATTAATTCATCAGAGAAATTTTGAGAGAATCAATACATGCAGTCGATTTAGGTTCTTAAATTAACTCAAAATTATGATTTCGAATCCAAAAATTTCAAATTTTAATATATAATATGACATATATTTTTTATTATTTATTGATAGGAGTATCATTGTAAGAACTCGCCTATACCCGTACTGCTAATCTTCATATATATTTTTTTTTGAAAAATAATGTTCCTACAACTGAAATACACATATATTATATCAACTCCAAGAGTTAACTTATTCATTTTTCTTCCGTCAATTTAAGACGAAGATCAAATTTATTATTATCTATTTTTTTTCACATTAATTACTATTATTTTATAGGTGAATTTGTAACCTCTTACTTACACGGATAAAATTTGTTAGGGTTGGTGCTCAGAGTGCCAATCCGGATCGTATTTATGTCTGATTCATAAATACGAACAATTCCATTTTCCATAATATTACTTATTTAATGGTAGCACCTCTTGTCTTTTATACACATATTCGATCTAATTATGATTAGATGGAAACTAAATCTGATTTAGTGATACGTGTATATTAGACAAAGACCCTAGGATTTACAGTGTAGTGCGCAGTTACAACGTAGTTTGTAATTGACATTGGGAAGCGCTTCCTTTGATGGCTGTTTCAATCCAATTGTTTTCTTTCCAGTTACTTCTTTATTTGTTATGCTTTGTCTTGAGCTTGAGAAGATTCTGGCCCAGTGGGTCCACTGATATCTCTTCGGAATGATGATCACTCTGCAATGAAAGTACGTCGGAGTGACTGGCATTACTCCGTAATAGATATACACTGGAGTTACTGACACCACCCCTGAATAGAAGTACACGGAGAGGTTGACACCACTTCGAAATGAAATTACATCGGTGTGACTGATAACATCTCAGAATGAAAGTACATTGGATTGACTGACATCGCTCCGAGACCGAAATGACAGACATCACTCCGGAATGGTTGTACATCAGAGTAATGATCACTCCAGAATGAAAATACACAAGAGTGACTGACATATCTCTGGAATAAAAGCACACAAGAGTGACTGACATTACTTCGGAATGAATGTACACATGAGTGACTGACATCACTTCGGAATGGAAGTGCATCGAAATGATGATCACTCCGGAATATAAGTAACTGGAGTGATGATCAATCCGGAATGGAAGTATAGCGGAGTGACTGAATCACTTCAGAATATAAATATAATATGTATGAAACTATTTCCCGCATGGCAGAATCGTGTTAGGCACCAAGATCGACCTTGAATTTTATTATTATTATTATTATTTTTTGCTTTCTCTTCCATCCAATTATGTCTTCTATAATCCCCAAAATTTTCTCCAAAAAATCGATCCATAAAAGCCCCAAAGTGTAGGCCAATTTATGTGCATTGCCTTGTTGATAATTGTTGTGACAGTTCAACTTCCATAGACATAATGTTGGGGCGGATGTGGAACCCTTAGGGTCGGATCAGAGCCCCGCACAGCGGAAGTGTGTCTAACTCGTGGATATAAAGTATGGGTGTAATTTTAAATTATTTAATGAAATATTATATTCCAATACGAGTGTATAAGAACAAATCAAGACTGAATCGGAGTCCGAAAGCTCAAGAACGAAGAAAAACAAATTCAGAGAGCGCGTTGGGCGCATGTCTCGCGCGCTAATATTTTTATTTTTTAAAAAAAAAAAATTCATTTGCTTCTTTTAACACCTTTAGCTCTCTGGAAAGAGATGTGAATGAATTAGGGTATTCTACCTTAATTGCTTCCAACCTTCCCCAAATACTTTCAAAACACCCAAAATTAATTATAATTTCAAAACCAATATCAACACATATTATATAACAAAATTCAAGTTTTTCAAAATATCAAATATTTTTACAAAAACATAAATTTATTCTAAACACGCATTTGCGTAAATTTTGAATTCAAATTAGAATCCCAATAAGAAATATCTCGTGAACAATTCTAGGTCACATAAAGGTGGTCAAGTGATTCTATAATGGTAGTCATAGCTCTAAGCTTTAATTCAGAGTTTCAAACTCTAATTTTATGTTTATGTCTAACATAAATATTTTAACTCAATTACAAGCATATTGTGTTTATACTTCCAAAGTATCCTAACACAATTAATTAGCCTAATTTAAACATTATGTATCTAAGACATAATTCAACATTATATGTCTCATTAATGAAAAATATAGCTTTTAGAGAAGATCAAGCTTACCTAGCAAGGTTGATTCAAAGATCCAATCTACTTCTCCTTGTTGAATGTTTAGAGAACTTCCAAGGATTAGCAAGCTTGACTCCAAGATCCAATCTTGATTCCAATGCTAGCAAGTTTCACCCTAAAATCCAATCTTGATTTCTCCTAATTGAAATGTTGTAGAGACCTCACAAACCTTCTCTAACTTAGGCTAATTTCTTTAATTCTTGCTTGTATTTAGCTTTCTCAAGCTTTTGCTTTTGCTTAATTAAGACTTTCCTAAAGCTTGCTATTTATAGCAAACCTTAGGCAATTTTTAATTTATAAAAGTTGTAATCAACTTTTATATGGTCTTAATCTAATTTTTCCAAATATCTATAATTAGGTGTGACTAATCTCCATTGTCTACCACTTTGATTTAATCCAATTAAATCAAGATAAGAATTAGGAAATAGATTAGTTAAATATTTGTCACTTTGATTTAATCCAATTAAATCAAGCCAAAACTACATATTATTACATACTTACAATTACCATAATATCCTCAAATGGTAGAGATAATTATGATTTTACAATTAAGCCATTGTGTAATTATTGAATTAATCCAATTAGGTCAAAGTAAATAATCAATGTTATCCAATAACACTTGATTATCTTAGTTTATAATTATAATATCAAATATTATCTTTTATCAAAATTAATCGGCTACCCAAGTGCTCAACGAGTACACTTCATATTGAGACTCTCTAAGT
Source organism: Zanthoxylum bungeanum (assembly GCA_019454045.1). Classification (NCBI taxonomy): domain Eukaryota; kingdom Viridiplantae; phylum Streptophyta; class Magnoliopsida; order Sapindales; family Rutaceae; genus Zanthoxylum; species Zanthoxylum bungeanum. The sequence goes on from SKCR01011686.1 coordinate 138,447, forward strand.
TCAGTCACGTTCGTCATTTAAGCCTAGCTAATATGTACGATATTTGACCACCTCCGAATTTGCGAAGAACACGAACGACCTTTCTGAACTATACAAGTCAATGTCATCACATATGTTTAACAATCCCTCCATTATAGGCTATCTGAGTTATGCTTAGGAAACATAGAATACATCGTCAAGTTTCCAAGGCGCACATCTCATGTCGACATGTCCATGATTTTTCATAACTGATGCGATCCACCCTAGGTGATCGACTTTGGCCAAAGCTTTAAGAATCATGAATTTACTCACATGGATACGTAAACCCTTTATGGTACACACATGGGCCGACAGATCCTATCTTTCTTCGCACTTGTTTACTGAATGCATCGGTCCACACCGAACGAATATCTAGAGGCCATACCATGAAAGGTTTCTGACATATATGGTATCAAAATATGGAGGATCTCACACAAAATCAATACTACTCTATAGTCAAAGGATTACATATGCTACTCGACTCGAGGAGATTCTTATTGACGGTGGTGTGTACTTCCAACTATTAGGAATCACCTATGAGTCATTCAGTATTCGCTTCAATGAATACCCACATGTCCATACGAGTTTCCAAAACTCATGGTGCATCGTGTTAAACCATTGGAACTCTAATTCCAATATACGACATGTGCTAGTCTTCTAGGTTATAGGAATTCGACTGTATTCCAAAACCAACGACTAGGAATATTTACTTTAAGAATAGTTTACAATAGTAATATTTATCCCAATGTTGGACCACCTATTATCCAGTATTACTACAAGACTATTCTAATGTCGATGTAATTTTTAACAAATCTATATATCAATCTAATACGCATAATGACAATACCATTAATAAGGCATGAAATGAAAATATAGTTATTTTATTAATAAATAGTAAAATGTATAATTCGGATTGGCACTCCAAGCACCAACTCCAACACATAATACATACACGCCAAATTTTGCTTGTACAAGATTAACCTTAATCTTAAAATAAATACTAATTTTGGCCAATGACCTTTTTGTCACAATAAAATTATTAATTACAAAATTAAATATGATATCAAATATCATTTAATTTGAAATTAAAATTTTAAATGTAGCTTATATCATTATATAAATTACATATTTGATTTTAAATTAAATCAAATTTAATTCAAAATGCAAATCTTATATTAAATGATTATCTAATAATCATTAATATAAAAATATATATTAAACATTTTAATATATAGTTACAAAGTGTGATATTATATAATTATTAATCTAATTAATAATTATGATATTAAATAATTCTCAATTATTTAATATTTTTCAAGTGAGTTCATAATTGGACTGTCCAATTATTCCATGGATCTCTATAGTATAACGAGCTAACACGAGTACCAAATGGACTTACAATTTCGAGCTCCAATAATCCTGGAATATTAATTAAAACTCTTTAATTGAATATTCTGAATTATTGACTTTATGTTATTCCACTAAAAACCTAAAATTGCACTCTCGTTACTACAAATATATTTTATACCGAAACTCATCGGTGTCCACCGATATAATCACTGCATACAAATTGACCATCCATGAGTATCTCATAATTAGAGCTGGGTCATAATACATGTTATACCCATCTAATTATTTTATGTCATAAGTACTATTGATTCTCTAATAAATGATTAATTCATAATTATTATGAATATTAATCTTTCTATTTGTAATAGAAAGACTTGAGCACTCAAATCATTCAAGTACTAAATCAACCTTTAAAGAAGATACTTATCTACTTCTCGCAAGAAGAAATGGATTCCATATCTATGTAAAACATCCCCAAGCACACACCAAACTATGTCCCCAAAGTACGTAGCTGTTGGTCGGGATTTATTAACCAACCTCACATTTAAATATCAAATGACATAGTTTGCCATGCATGAGTTCGTAGTACACTCAGAATTTAGATCAACCCATATTTGATCATCTATTATACTGATATGACTTTCTTTATTTAAAGGATATTAAAAGAAATTCATTTATGTCTTGGTCCAGTCCTATCTGATCGGATCATATTAAGTGACATCATTCTCATGTCCCCACATGAACGAATCTGGATCAAAGTCGTCATACAATATGGAATGTACCGTAGTTGTAGATAAACCACAAATAAAGTGCCTTTTTCGTTTGCTCTCTACGGACTATTTAGGATAACTATTTTCAAACTTAAATCCTCTTATGTATAACGCTTATATACTAGGTCTAAAAGTATATTTAGTATCTAATGACATACATGATAATTTATAATATGCAAATTTAAAATTAACATCTTGATAAATGAATAACTGCATCATTTATTGCTTAAAATAAAATTTCATTTACATATTACATTATGCTATAGGGCATACATCCCAACAATCTCCCACTTACACTACAACAAATGATATATTCACATAATCCTAAACCTTGTATGTGACATTTAAACACTTTAGCCGTCAAGGCTTTTGTAAACGGAACATCCAGATTCTCTACAGACGCTATCTGCAATATCTCCCTAAAGAGATGATATTTTCTCTCTATATGCTTCTTTTTTTATGGCTTATTGGTTCTTAGGAATTCGATACCGCACCACTAATTGGAACAACTTCTAGATCTCCCAAGAATTTTCGGAGCCAGACTGCTTCCTTATTTGCTTCTCAAGCTGCTACATACTTGATGAGTGGTAAATAGATCATTATTTCTCACTCATTTGATTTAATATTTTGCATAGTTTCTTGAGTTTTGTGAATATTTTGATGTGTTTTGTGGTACTTTATAGATAAATAAAATAACAGGACTCTCTGGAGGCAATTCGGGGACAAAACAGTGGAAAATGGACAAAAGGGCAAAAATGTGAATTTCCTACTAAAATGCACCATTTTGCTAAAATGCGTCGTGCTAAAATGTGCCATCTGCTAACGTGCACCGGAGTTTGCTAACATGTGATGGACACGTGTCATAATAAGAGAAGTTTTGCTAAAATACGCCCTTGCTAACGTGCGCTTGCCATGTGTCAACATCCGCTAACGTGCGCCGGACACGTGTCACCATCACATGCTGCCGACAGAACACGTCATGGATGACGTCAGCGTCGCGACATGCACACTCTTACGCGTCGCGACGCCAAGCAAATAATTGAGTTAATCATTCAGTCGACGCCACGTGTCACTATCCTAGAAGTCGATTGCCACGCTTCCAAGATCAACGGCGCGTCGCGACGCGTGAAGCAAATTTTTTTCTATAAATAGAGGCTGAATTTCATTTGTAAATTCATACTTTATTCAAAAGAATTCCTTAAGAATACTAAGAAGATTGTATCTTGTTTGTTTATTTACAGCTTTCATTATTTAATTTTCGCATTAGTATTTTCTTTTATTTACTTTTCAATCTTTACTTTGAGCATTTAATTTTATTTACTTTACGCAATTTACTTTCTGTTATTTACTTTTCAGTATTTACTTTTCACCAATGAGGAGGTAACTCCCCAATGCTGGGGTAAAAGGTTAAGCTTTTATTACTAATATTTAGATTAATCTCCCTTAATTATAATATATAAACTATTTAAAACCTGACTTAATGAGGATATCGCCTTTATGGTCGGTTGGACTTAATTAAATTGATTTTAACCTGACTAAACTGGATACCCCCTATATAGTTGGTTGGAATTAATTATAAATTGGACTTAATCAGGATACCGCTTATATGGTCGGTTGGTAATATCACGCAAAGTTAATATATTATTATAAGGGAGATATCTAAATAGAAGTAATAAAAGTGGATCCTCTAACCCCCAGTATTTTCTTTTATTGTACTTTTACATTTTTAATTTCCAGCATTTACTTCCAGCATTTACTTTATTTAATTTCCAGTATTTACTTTATGTCTTTTTCTTTATTTAAGTTTTTACTAGCCTTAGATATGTGTGGTAACTAAATCTGTTATCTAGGGTTGTGATGAATTCCAAAATCACTGGTTTATAAGGGGTTATTTTAAGATTTGGGTAATTTAAAGGTTTATTTATTGAGCATTAGTCTTAATGCTTCTTGTTAACTGGCCATTAATAAGATTGATCTGGTAAACTTAAAATGAACTTGGAAAATGGATTTTAGGTTTAAGACCCTAGACTTAATAGCCCACGATCTTCCTTGAGGATAGATAACCCTTTAATAGATTTCCTTACAGGATAGGAATATACCTATCGGGCGGGGGTAGCCATAATTGGAACTTAATCTTAATGAATTCAGGTAACTTGGTTGACATAGGAATATGATTAATTGGGTTACACTGGGTATTTGTATCTGACCATCAGAATAGGCTTTTGCATATTTTCGTGTTCCAGGTTAATAAACTGATATATTATGCAAACGTAAGATAACCACTTCATCTTTAAAAGATATTGGAAAGAATCACAACCCTGGATAGTTTAATAATCTTGAATTTTCATCAATTTACTTTTGCACATTTTATTTACTTGTTTTAAGTTTAATGTCACCATCCAATCAAATAATCAATCCATTAGATACCCGTAAAAATTTGGCTTCATAAATTAATAGCTTAGGTATTAAGTCCTCGTGGGATCGATACTTTTTATACTACTTGAACGAGACGTGCGCTTGCGTTATACACGTGTGATTACGCACCGGCCAAGTTTTTGGCGCCGTTGCCAGAGACTTATTTATCTTTCACTATTAGTTTTGAGGTTAGATACATTTACCTGTATCTAATTTCTTTTTACTTATTATCTTTGTTTTCTTGTGTTTCAGGTTCTCACACACTAATGAGACGAACCAGAAGCTTTGAAATACGTCCGCTTTTATACTACTTGAACGATACGTGCGCTTGTGTTATACACGTGTGATTACGCACCGAACAAGTTTTTGGCGCCGTTGCCAGAGACTTATTTATCTTTCACTATTAGTTTTGAGGTTAGATACATTTACCTGTATCTAATTTCTTTTTACTTATTATCTTTTTTTTCTTGTGTTTCAGGTTCTCACACACTAAATGAGACGAACCAGAAGCTTTGAAATACGTCCGCTTGACCCAGAAATTGAAAGAACTATTAGATAGTTGAGAAGGGAAAAGCGAGAAGGCCAAGAAGCAATCATTAACATGAAACCTGAACCTTTGGAAGTTGCACCACCAATCCTCATTCGAGACATAACTATTCCGGTCGTTGACGGCTTCATTTCATGTATTATACTTCCTCTCTTACCAATAAATACATGTGATATCAAAACATGCATTCATATGATACAGCAGTCAGTTCAGATTTGGGGGAATGCAATTGAAGATCCTAATGAGAATATGGTTCCAACTTTGTATTCTT
>SKCR01011687.1:0-155469 GCA_019454045.1 Zanthoxylum bungeanum
ATTTATCTAAAAGACATCCCTTAAGTTATATTGGGGAAAATATATTTTGAATAGTTGAATGGAAAAAATACATTTTATTTATCATTAACATGAGAAATAAATTTGCAATAATGCACCACCAGATTAAAGGTGGGCACAGAGAACTTCAAGTCGTCTTGAACCATAAATCCTATACACTAAACCCTAATCCCAAAGATATTATAGAATAAATGGGTCGAGAACAAAATGGAATTTTTCACTCTGGTTCTCAACCTAAATCCAGTACTCCAAGTAGGTGCTTCTTTACATGTGAATGTGTCATCAAGTGACGAAATTCTTGAACAAGGAAACAGGATCTTAAGATTACCTCAACTATTTGGGAGCCAAAGTGCCGTTCAATTTTTTCCATGAGCAATTACATGAAAGCAGTCTTAATCAATGATTATATTCACATTTTCACCTAGAAAATATCCATATAACAATAAATAATAGAAATCCATAACAAGCCAAGCTATTCGCCCTTCAACGTAATGTATGTCCGATGAGTTTGCGTGTTAATGTGCTCCCATAATGGAGATAATACAATCATGTTGATCTATATAAAGAGAATATGGCGATTTTTCTAACGGATTCCCAATTCATTTATCAGAAAAAGATGACAGTACTATGTAAATGTGAACAAAAGAAGATACTAACAACATTTCAAAGGAAAAAAAAACAGTTTCAATTGCCAATGACTTTCTTTGAAAGAAAACCAATTGTTCAGTAAATAAAAGACAAGCAGAACAAAATCTTTAATTCTGAGAGTTGCCTTTGCGGCCAAAGCGTCCTGCCAGACCAATTATATGCCGATAGACCTCATAATTAGGCTCTAAATGGTTTTCATGTTTCACTGGAAGGTCATAATTTATGACAAGATTAACATGTAGAAAATAAAATGTCAGAAGTTCAACTGCTTGAATCATCCAATTGGTAAAACATTGGTTTTTTTTCCCAAGGGGGAGCTTCTCAACATCCATATGCTCCTCTGAGGTATAGGATCTGCTGATGCTGCTGGTGGCATAAGGGGGAAAGCTGCTGCTGATGACGGCATAGATAACAAAGCTCATCGACTAATCTGATGGTTATGAGTCCAATCAGGATGCGAACAAAAGCTCATCGATTAATTTGATGGTAATGAGTCCAGGTTGCAACGGAGTTATAACTTTTTCTCCATAAAGATGTTCTCGTACATACACTTGAATATTTTCTGCAGCATCTAAATTTTACAAGTATCGTCGAATATCACCATCGCTGCCTGTTATTTAATTATATTTGAAATTACATGAGTATAATAATAATTGAATTATGAAAATCTTAATTCTTTGTAACATGTTAATTTAGTTTATAGTATAGCTTACGTAAAGAAATTTACTTAAAATAATCTTTGAAGATGTATGTATGAGGAAATATCGATGTGAGGAAATATCGATGCATCTTCCTATACAATGAAACATTGATACAAATAAAGAATGGTAGAATTATTGGGATTATTACCATAGAGAAGAAAATTAGGAACGAAGTTTAAAACTTACGACTTTGTTGGTGAATCATCCAACAATAAGGTGTTGGTTTCATTGTACTTCTTGTTTTCCAATTTGTCCCATAACTTTTTTAGCTCTTTCAAAAAAACGGATTTTGTAGTCCAAGGTACAAAATATTAGGTATGAGTACAATGAGATTGATCATGCATATAATAGAACCAATGAAAGAAACACTTAGTATATTATGGAAAACATATTGTAATAATGACATATACAATATAATCAACATTTCTTGATTATGGAAACTTGTAGAATTATTAATATCCCAAGAAGGTTTAGAACTGCTTACCCATATGAAAAGTAACTTCGCTTTTAAAGATTTGAAAATATTGTTGACAACTGGTGTCAAATTCTTTCTGCAAGAAATAAAAAAGCCTAGTCAAAACCAGGTGGGATACATATTTAGAGGACAAATAATCAAAATGAACTTATAAAAAAGAGCAAAGATTATAATTAGACAAAGATTGAAGATTACTCTTGTCTAGAAGACCAAACTCCTACATCGAATCTCTCAAAATAAAATTTCAGAAAATCATCATAATAAGGCCTCAAAAACACTGAAAATGTCATGTGAAAATAAAGTTAGACTTGATATATGTTAACATGAATTCACATATTTTAATTATAAAAAAGCATCGAAAAAATCTAACTTTACCAGTTTTAGACCCACTGATAAATTTTTGAATTTCTGACTTATTTTTCAAAGAACCCGAAACAATTTTCGTTTCAACAATATCTGCAAGAATGCCATTTATATCAAGTACAAGAAGCTTCTTTTTACAAGAAGCACTTTCTCCACTATGTTGTTGCAGAAGGTTAGGCATCTTGACTAAGCTATCAGCACTTGCATTTGTCCCGTAGCTAACAAATTATACAACTATAGAAACTGTCAAATTAAAAATAAATAAATAAATAAATAACTGATATAATCAGAAAGGACCTTAGGGTATACTCCAATAGCTTATTTTCCCTAGTTATTACATGTGGGGTTGAAAACCTCAATCTCCGAGGAAAATTGATATGGTCCCTTGAACTATAAAAATGGTCAACATTTCCTCACCGTTTATATGTGAGAGTAATTGACGGATGACCTGAGTATAAAATTTGCACAAACAAATGTAAACAATTAAAGCAAAATAAATAAATAACTTGCTTAAACAAAGTTTACAAAAATGGAATTTGCAAGCATAAATATCATTATCATGTTACCCATCTTTGAATTAGCACATTAATATGTAGAGGTGACTTCATCAGTCAGTTCTGCGTATAGGAAAATATGATCGGACAAATGCCCAATGAAGTTATCCCCATGGGTATGGAGAGGTAATTTTCATGTTATAATTACTGATTTTTTTATTCCAAATAAACGTGTCTTTTTCGAAACATTAGCAACAAGAATTTTTCTAACTTGTATATATATAAAAAAATTTTCTAATATATATATATATTTTCCTAGGGCCAACACCCAATGAGGTTGGTTTCATGGATCAACAAGTTCTCCCCATGGATCAACATTTTTTTTATAGCATGCAACTTATATATAATGTCTATTTTTCGTATATGCTGAACTAACTGATGAAGCCATATCTACAAATTGTACTTATTTAGAGATAGGTAAATATGATCCAAGTAAATGTGCATTTTTCAAAACATTAGCAATAAGAGTTATTCACTACAAAAATTATACCATTTAGCGTCGAAAATAATCGACGCAAAAATCCACAGTTTCGACGCAAAAGTGCATTAGCGTCGAATTAATTAGACGTAAAAATTGGACGTCGAAATGTCGACGAGAATAATATTTAGCGTCGAAACAAAGATATTCGACGCTAAAAACTCTATTTTGCGTCCAATTTATTTCGACGCTAAATTAAATTTTCTGACGCTATAGGTCTGATTTTGCGACGAAATAATTCGACGCTAAAGTATATTAATAAAATAATATTTGTATACTTACAACAACGATTTTTTAACTATTAGCGTCGAAATTTTCGACGCAGAAAATACATTTAGCGTCTACTATTTCGACGAAAATAGTTAAAAAAATATGTTTTTTTAAAAAAATTATTAATTTACTTCTTTTTGGTCTAAAATATTTAATTTAATTGAAAAAAATTTCTGATTAATAACATAATTACAAAATATTATAATAATTATTGTATTGAAATTTTTTTTAGAAAAAAGACATATTATATTAAAACTATTCGTTCAAAATGTTTATACAAATGGATATAAAATTTATTGCTACTGTGATAGGGGACGCTCGAGCCTGATGCACCCTGACTGAGTGAGGCCTCCAACATCTGGCGGAAAGCCAGCATTTGCTGTTCGAATTGCTCCATCTTCTTCTCGTGGTCCACATTGACCTGTTATAGCACCTCCTTAGTCTTCTTCAGCTCATCTCGGGTGGTGACTAGATGGTCTTCGGTGGTGGCTAGCCGGTCTTCGGTGGTAGCTAGCTGGTCTTGGGTAGTGACTAACTGGTCTCGAAGAGATGAGGCATTGTCCGAATTAATAGTATTGCATGCAGATGACGTCGGCTTCTTACGAGTGCGAAGGCCAATGTTGTAAGCTGTCTGATTCTTGAAATCCAATTGCGACAACTGCTCATCTGGTATCGGGTCGGACCCTGTCTTCTGAGTTTGATGTTGGAGTTCCATCATTTCGTTCTGTTTCAAAAAACAAGTTAATATTATAATTTGGAAAAAAAAATTAACATATATAATATTAATTATTTTATTTTAAAAAATGAAACTTACATAACAGCGTTCAGCTTCTTCATTTATCCATTTGTTTTTCTCATTGTAATGAGTCACATGGAAAAAATCTGGAAATGATTGCACCTCACATGTGCTACTCTGTTAAAAATAGAAAATAAATTCAATATTATTCCACATTAGTAAAAACAATGAACTGTTAAATATTATTCCACATTTATCCATTTGTTTTTCTCATTGTAACGAGTCACATGGAAAAAATCTGGAAATGATTGCACCTCACCTGTGCTACTCTGTTAAAAATAGAAAATAAATTCAATATTATTCTACATTAGTAAAAACAATGAACTGTTAAATTTACGTTAGGATATATTTACCTCAGAATGTTCGGCACGATGTTGGATAAATGGCTTCGAACCTCCACGATGGTTAAAACGCAAGTGACTTCGATTTTCCGCATTTGCGTGACATTTATCATGCATTTACCAACACTGTAAGTACCGAAAACAAAGACAATTATAAATTTCCGTTTATTTCAAAATTTACCTCGTGTTTTTTGCTAGACCAAAGCTCACATAAGAATGTCCAGTCTTGCTCCTCTATCAAATCAGGCTTGTGTTGTTGTAACATCCCGCCTTAGCAGCAATGTTATCGGCAGGAGACAGGCTAAACCCATCTCCATAAGCCTCTGGTTCTAGAAAAATTTCGGCATAATGTATTCGTAACATCATGCAACCTGGCCTATAGCCAGCATCCATATACAACATAAACATAAAATCTCGGCCTCAGGCCGGAATCACAACATTAATGCAATCTAAGGGCCCAACTAAAATACTATACAGACATAATACAATTGGGGCTCTGTGCCCGAAAATACGTATATGCAAAAACTTTTCTAAAATAAACTCATGCTCAGCACGTTACAACTTATACAAACTAAAACATAAGCTGGGGGAAATAAAGAGTTATTTCCCCCAAGACCTGGTGACTGGCTGACTGCAACACTGCTATCCGGCTCCTCAAGCTTTAATGTCTGTGGTCGACCGATCAGGTCACCAACCTGCAAAACTCAAACATTATTGTGGTGTGAGTCATAATGACTCAGTAAGTAACTATGCTCATTCCTTAAGCGATAAACAAGTAAGTCTGTTTCTTAGTCTTTTAATAATCTAAACTATTTTATAATCACACATAATTGCCAGTTCCGAGTGAACTGTAAAACTCTTATCTATGTTCAAACATTACCACTTTGTTACTAATTTCTTTTTCTGAACCATACTCACAATTACATCTTGTTTCCTACTTACACTTTACATATCTATAATATAGTCCTCACATTCTATCATTCCATTTATTATATTAAGTATTGTTACGTTTCGCTGCGTTACTCTGATATCTTTCCTCTTTCCTACTTACTCTTTAGTAATCTAGTTTAGGTTTTATTTTGAAATATCATCAAATCGGTCTCTTTCTATTAAACGCTTAACATACTATTATCAATCTTGCATACATGTTTGCGTAATCACATTATCATTGCCCCCGTGTTTCACAAAATGCTTCTTTGATGTAAACATACAACGCATATAATCATCAATCATATATACAACTAAATGTAACCATGTTATCATGTATCAATGCCATTTAAGCACTTCTAATAACAATCAAAAATCATAATCAATATGCAGTCTGTATATTATGCTCTACTTTAACTTGCCGTGTTTATCCCACTGTAGTCATTCACACACACACACATATATATATAAGAAATCATGTTATAATACATTAATGCTTACAAAATACCCATTCTAGGTAAACTTACAATACATACAAACATCAATTTTATGCACATGGATATAATCATGCTATTATGCATTAATGCCCATTATATGCATTTCAAATGATAACCAGAATGTATGACTTATATGCATGATTTATAAACTAAGCTCTACTCTAACATGCCATGCTTCTATAATGCTTAAAAATCCTTTTCTGAAATATTCTTTTCTGAAAAATCATTTCTGAAAACTTTTTGCTGAAACTCTATTTTTACTTTTTCTTTCCAGAAGATCTCTTTGAAAACTGTATTTGTAGACTGAAATCTGTATCTTAGAAAACTGTTTTCTGAAAATCTGAAATCTCAAAACTCCTTTTCTGAAAAACTGATATCTGAAATCTGAAATCCTTTTTCTGAAAACCAAATCTACGCCCGTAGGCGCATCTCCGCCCAGGAATGTACCATCTGAGCGCTGAGGATCTAGGAGCGTCCCCTCGGTCCTCCACATGTGCACATGTGTCTAAATCCGTCAATTCCAATTAGTGTACAACCGGGACGGGTCAAATCCCAAATCCCGAATCCATATGATATCCGTCAATTCCAACTGAATCTCAAGTTACATACTGGGGTGAGTTTTTCCCTCATGCCCCGAAAAACCATAATTCTCATACTTGAATCTCAAAACCGTATGAAACATTTTCTGAAATATGTTTCTTTCAAAAACATTTGAAACTTTTCTTTAAAACTTTTGAATTTCAAAATCATACTAAACTCTAATTCAATTTTCTGAAAACCATAACACACACACATGCATATTCTTTTTTTATGCTTTCACTTACCCTGGTCATGCTTCCTTATATGCTCAAATAACATACATTCGTATTGTCGAAGATATACATATGCAAACTTTTCTCATTCTAATTTATCAATTCATATTTATATTATCATCAAATTACTTTTCATACATCTTACATGCTCAAGCTCATTATAATTTATCACTACTTTATAAATACATACAATTTAATATGCATTTTATTCATATGATATCATCTGTTCATACTCAAACTAATAGGATTTACCACTAAATAAATAAAAAGAAACATGCATATGTAGACTACTCATACCAATTAATGATCTCATCGCATGCTCTATATTTATTTATATTCTTCATTACTAAGCAAGCTTATAATCTCAATCCTTATTTCCTAGTTCTAATATCAAAGTAAACTTCAAGTTCCCAAAAACAAAAACCAAGCTTAAATTATACACAAACTGATACAAGTATCAAATAGAAGCAATCTCATTTATCATAAAATCTAAATCAGCTATCATTATCAATAGGCATCCAATCTTTAACGAGAAGTTGTAAATGTCAAGAATCCAAATCCATTCCCAAAGCAAATCAGTCCTAAATTCCAATTAGAATACGAGTTTACTCAATAGATTTTACATTTTCAAGCCAAAATCAAACTTCAGTAAGTCTTCGAACACATTCAAAAGTCCTACTAAAAAAAATTCAACTACATCTCAACATCTACATTGCACCAAATAGAATCATATCTAAAATTTGCATAATTTGCCAATGAATAAATCTACTCTCATTACAACCAAGTATAAAAATACAAACTTTAGCCCTCTACAAGCCATAAGAGCAAAACCCCACTTCACCAATCAGCCGTGAAAGATTTAATACATAATAATTACAGATTCTAATATGATAACTAAAAACTTAATTTACCAAGAACTCATTTAACTAAATAGTATCAATATCATGTTCCAACCTACATATTCGCTACTAAAATCAAAATTTACCAACTTTCCCAAAATTACAAACCCCATAGCATTATCCTCACCAATACGCCACTGCCACCGTGCTTTCGTCACTGTCGCAATTTCAATTTTGGATTTCGTTTACACAAAAACACATAATTTTCATTACTTAATAATATTCCAAGTAATCCATTTATTAAACTTATATCTTAACTCCAGAAATCCCAAATTCTAAGGTTAATGGCAATTTTCCCCAAAATTTTATTTTATTTAATCTAAAAAAAATTTCTTCCAATTTACTATTAATTATCAATTCTGAATTACTTTTAACATATTTTAACTCATTAATTTGCTCAATAAATTCGAAAATTCAATTCAAGCCCCAAATGACAAAATCAAACTATCTCAAGGAAATTCATCATCATCATCAAAGTAGCTACATCAAATTCATATGCCATAAGAAATGAAATTCAAAAAATATTTACCTGTAAAGTCGATAAATTTGATGAAGAAGATTTAGGTTTGAGCCGAGAAAGAAGAAGAAGACAATTAGAGGATTTGTTTTGGTCGTTTGAGCCAAGAAAGAAGAAGACACTGATTTTAGGGATTTAAGAGACATTTAGCGTCGAAATTATTTACTTTTAGCGTCAAATAATTCGACGTTAAAAAGTTGACGGCTTATTAAAAAATTAGGGTTATTTTTTGGGAAATTTAATTTTTTTAGTTAGCGTCGAATTATATAACATCGACGATAAATGTATAACATTTATCGTCGATAAGAGTATTTGAAGCTAAATGTTAGACATTTAACGTCGATTATTATTTAGACGCTAAATGTTAGAGCTAAATGACGCTAAATTGGTACCATTAATAATAATAATAACTATAATATGATAATTATACTATTAATAACAGCGACAATCGTTCAACCATATTTAAATAATAATTCAAAACAATAACCATACATTATAATAATAAAAATTATTCATCAATCACATCATACACTAACTTCATTAATCACTATTATCTTCGGTATTTGAGGATTCATGACTGGACTCAAAATCATCTTCAGTGTCTAATTCTTCTTCAATTGCTACTTCCACACTAACTTCAGAATGAGGAATTATCTCAACATCTGTACTATCTCGAGTTAATGTGATATTTTCAGCGTCTAATTCTTCTTCAATTGCTACTTCCACACTAACTTCAGAATGAGGAATTATCTCAACATCTGTACTATCTCGAGTTAATGTGATAACTTCAGAATGAGGAATTATCTCAACATCTGTACTATCTCGAGTTAACAGCGACAATCGTTCAACCATATTTAAATAATAATTCAAAACAATAACCATACATTATAATAATAAAAATTATTCATCAATCACATCATACACTAACTTCATTAATCACTATTATCTTCGGTATTTGAGGATTCATGACTGGACTCGAAATCATCTTCAGTGTCTAATTCTTCTTCAATTGCTACTTCCACACTAACTTCAGAATGAGGAATTATCTCAACATCTGTACTATCTCGAGTTAATGTGATATTTTCAGGAACGGTGACAGTTGGTACATAAAATATCTGTTCAGGAACTTCGAAGTTTTCGGAGACTTCTTGTGTTTCATCTGATATATCAACACTATCTTTCTCATGCGTGTCCCAAATGCCCCTATGTTGTAACATTTCTACCACCATCCATCCATTTCCTAACTTTGGATCAGATATATATATCACTGAACGTGCTTGGGTACAAAAAATGTATGGATCATTCTTGTACCAAAACCGTTGAACATTAATTGACGTTAGATGATTACTAACTTGAATTCTCCTCTTTCTGGAATTTGTGTCAAACCACTTGCATTCGAATAGCACAATATGTCGTCTGGGTCTGTATATCAACTCAATGACTGATTGCAACACTACGTAGAAGTCAATAATATCTTAGCCGTGTTCTCCTTGGACTACAATTCCATATTTCTGAGTCACATGAGCAACATCTCACTGTTCAGTATGAAATCTAACTCCGTTCACAATGCATCAACTGTATTTATAAGCCTGCTTTTGAGGCCCATAAGCCAAAGAAACCAACGAGGATGACGAGTCCAATTAATCATTTTGCACTTGATTGTTTATCTATCAATGAGAGAAATATATGTGTTAATATAATAAACTGAAATATTTAATGTTAGGATAAAAATAAATATACAATGTTAGGCCTTACAGTTGTCTCAAACCATTTAGGAAATTCTTTTTTGTGTGTTACATCAACGTTATGGTCACCACCACATTGTAGCATTGTTATATGTTGCCTACAAAAAATGAGTTAGATTAATGTATGGCAAAAAAAATATAGTTATGCACTAAAAAAACTTACGTTAAATACGGTTGCACTTCATCACAATTACTTAATATAAACCAATGCGCACGTTGAACTTCCTCAAAAGTTAGTAATTTGACACCTACTGCTCCAAATGGTCAGCAATTTTGACGGAACACTGTGATATCTTGCTTATTACTTGCATCTCCATCATAGTTTCGTGGGCGACGATTAAAATGAGTTTCAATATTCTGCATGTACATCAAACAAAATATTATTGCTTCACTTATTACAACAGCTTCTGTTATTGACCCTTCAGGGCGCGCCTTGTTTTTCACATATTGTTTGTAACCTTCCAAAGCCCTGCAGATATGACAACAAGTTTGCATTAATAATAAATTCAATGCACGGTAAAAATTTAAGCCTGTAATATTTAAAACTGTATATATAGTACATCTCAATGGGATACATATCCATCTGTAATGGACAGGACCTCCCTTTTTAGCTTCAGCCGGTAAATGCACAGCCAGATGTACCATCACATAAAAAAAAACGGGTGTGGTTAATGTCCTCTAACATAATTGTTTAAAGAAGCCACATAGATCAAGTACGACGTCGCATACATTCGGGGGGAGATAAGGTCGAATGCCAACAGGAAGGAGAATATCGAGAAGCACATGACAATCGTGACTCTTTAATCCCGTTATTGTATCATCTCTGACCCAACGCCCAATATTCGATGAATAATCATCAGGAAATTTAACTATTTTCAGCCAATCACATAATGATTTTCTCTCCGATTGAGTGAGCACATAACTAGCATGTGGCTTAATAAGACCTCGAAAAGTGACTTGTAAATGCAATTCACTACGAATTCTAAGATCTTGTAGGTCCAATCTAGCATTTACAGTGTCTTTTGTCTTACCCGGAATATTGAATAGTGTGCCTACTAAACGCTCACAAATGTTTTTTTCTATATGCATTACATCCAAATTATGTCGCAAACTCAGAGTCCCCCAATATTCTAACTCAAAGAAAATACTATTTCATGTCCAATTCAACTCTTCAGGTTGACATTTTCGATTTTTATCTCTATTATTAGGATGTTTACCTGGTGTGCTATCTCTGAGATGTTGATGTTGACAAAGTATGTCGAATCTAGACAATGGACTGGGCATACTCTGAGGTTCATGTTGACCGTTAAATAATTTACTTCTCCGCCAAGGATGACTCAACTCAAGAAATCTCATGTGCCATGTGTATCCTATTTTATTTTGTAATCGTTGCGAAGGTGTTTGACCTTTACAAACTGGACATGCCATGTATCCCTTAGTGCTCCATCCAGATAATGAACCATAAGCTGGAAAATCATTAATGGTCCATAATAATGCGGCATGCATCTGAAAATACTGCTCGGAAGCTGCATCATAGGTATGCACACTCACATTCCATAATGTTTGTAACTCCTCGATCAATGGTCTCAAGTAAATATTCATATTTTTACCATAGGAACGTGGACCAGGGATAAGCAATGACATTAACATGAACGGATCCTTCATACATTTCCATGGAGGTAAGATATATGAAATAACAATAACGGACCACATGCTATAAGAGTTGTACATATTCCCAAATGGGTTAAAACCATCAGAGACAAGACCTAACCTGACATTACAGGGGTCCTCAGCGAAACGGGGGTACATGTCATCAAATTCCTTCCACTCGGTTCCATCCGCAGGATGTCTAAGTATGCCCACCGCACCGATCCTCTTTTCATAATGCCACATCATGTCAGTCAATGTGTGTCGTGACATGAACAATCTCTGCAGCCTGGGCGTTAAAGGGAAATATCGCAATATCTTTTGAGGCACTTTCTTCCACATACCACAGACTTTGTACCGACTTTCACCATATCGGACAATATTCAAGTGATTCATACTCCGCACGAAATAATACACAATCATACTTACAAGCATGAATGGATTCATACCCCATTCCCAGATCACGCAACATTTTATTTACCTCGTAGTACGACTTAGGCAATTCACTTCCAACCGGTAACATTTGCCCCAGTAACTCTAGCATCATATCAATACTTTTGTTGGTCATTCTGTTGATCATTTTAATGTGTAATAATTTCACAACGAAATTCAAGATCGACATTCCAGCACCTTCAAATGGAATTTTTTTTGCCTCATCAAGTAGTTCACTAAATAAATTTTGATCATTTCCACTTAACATTGACATGTCACCACTAACACTATGACCAAGTTGTGGACCTTGTAAGTCATGCAAAACATCGGTTATCTCATCGTTTGCAGGTTGATTGTAACTACTGCTCCCTTCACCGGAATCAATAAACCGTGACTGAGAATTACACTGCTCACCGTGATAAATCCACGTACGGTAAGTTGGTGATATTCCTGGCATGTATAAATGATTATGAACTTCATCTAACTGTTTCCTTTTCTTATTCAAACAATTTGTACATGGACACCGAATACGACCTTCTGCATCAATGTGTTGCTTTGCGACTTCCATGAACTCACACTCCATTACGATATTCAACACTCAATCTATCCAGCGAGCTCATCTAATTTCTATCCATTTCAGCGAAATACCTAAATATAATAATATAATTATTAAATATCATATTACACTCATCAACATTGCTAATTCATTAATTATTTATTTAAGCATATACATATATATTTAGTTGATAAATTAAATAGTTTACAGAAAAATTCTATTTTGTTAATTAATTAACTTAATCTACATAGTGAATCATAAACCACTAATAAAAAGTATATAATAAGTATATAATAAACATAATCATAAAAATTGAAAATAATAAAGAAATATGAAAGAAGACCTACCTTATGGAAAATTGATTACAATTTTATTGAAAATTTGTAGGAGTTGTGAGGTTGCAGAAGAGAGATTCTCAGATTTCAGATGATGAAAATGAAGAGGATGAGAGAAAAAATAGATGGGGAGAAGGGTTGGTGGCATTCTGCATTTTAATCTATATTTAGCGTCGAAACATTAAATTCAACGCTAATTGTTTGATTTTAAGCGTCGAATATTCTATTTCGACGCTAAATTTCTGATTTTTAGCGTCGACTTAAATGTAGACGCTAAAGATTAAAGAATTGTCGGTGGAATCTTCATAAACCTTTAGCGACGCTACTTCGTCGACGCTAAATTTCTAATTTTTGGCGTCGAATAGGATTTTGGACGCTAAAAGTTAACATTTAACGTCGTAATTTTATGTCGACGCCAAAAATTATTGGAATAGTTAAAATAATTTAGCGTCGAATAATTTTCGACGCTATAAGTCATACTTTTAGCGTCGATATGTGAATTCGACGAAAAAAGTTAAATATTTGGCATCGAAAATGATATTCGTCGCTAAAAACTTGATATTTGGCGTCGAATATTAATTACGACGCTAAAATTGATTTTTTGCGTCGAAAGTTGTTTCGACGCTAAATTATTGGACGCTAAAAGCCATAATTGTTGTAGTGATTCTAACTTTTATATATATATAATGTTTTCTAACATAAATATTATGTTTTTTTTCCTTTTCTAGGGCCAACAGCACCCAATGAAGTTGGCTTTATGGATCAGCAAGTTTTCCCCATGGATCAACATGCAGATTTTGAGAGAGGTAACTTTCATTTAATTGTTACTGTTTTTGTAAATTCTCAATCCTCTTTTATATTAGAACTTAT
Source organism: Zanthoxylum bungeanum (assembly GCA_019454045.1). Classification (NCBI taxonomy): domain Eukaryota; kingdom Viridiplantae; phylum Streptophyta; class Magnoliopsida; order Sapindales; family Rutaceae; genus Zanthoxylum; species Zanthoxylum bungeanum. Next base: position 13,882 of record SKCR01011687.1, read on the forward strand.
ATATAATGTCTATTTTTTTCCTATACGCAGAACTAACTGATGAAGTCAACTCTAAAGATCAATATGCTAATTCAAATATGGGTAACATGGTAATGATATTTATCATTGCAAATGCCTTTTTGTAAATTTAGCGGTTCCGATTCGAACCGCTGGAACAGTTCGATTCCAGCAGTTCTATTTCGGTTTGGTCAGGGGTGAACCCTAACTGAACCGAAATATTACGGTTATGGTTCCGAACCAGAACCGTCAAGTTCCAACCGGTTCAGTTTTGGTTCGGAACCGAAACCGGGTCTAATTATGGGTGTTCCATAAATAGTTCCAACATTTTCTAACACCAAAAAAAAAATCAAAAAAAATCAACCAAACTGATAATGCCCTATCGTGTTCAAAACAAACTCACCAATAAACTCATAAATTAGATTCTAGTAAGGGTCGTTAGCAGCATTAACTAACCCATAACAGTTTTCCAAAACAAAATTTCCCTTTCTTTAAATTTTTTATTTTCACATTTCTCTCATCGCTAACAAAACATATAACTAACAATTGCTATACCAGATTCTGTAATAGTAGTTAGTGAGAGAGGATATTTCTTCAAATCATATATTTAAACTCTAAGATCTCATTATATAATCACACAGCAGGCAAAAAAAAAAAAAAAACATCAATATCTTATCTTATACTTAGCAAGCTTATCTAACAAAATATTGAATAATATATTAAAAGAATAAAACGCTAGATATTAAATATATGATTACCTTTAAGAAAATTTTCGAGTGAGATTGGGTTTTTGACTGTCAGCGGCGAATCGCTTTGATAGTCGTTGAGTTGCGATTTTTTTTTTTTTTTTTCTTACAAGTTGAAGTTATGGGTTTCCGAGAGAAAGTGTGTGAAGATGAGAAATCAGATCTTGTTAAAGCAAATGAAGAGAAGAGAATTGCAGTGGTTTTCATTTCTGAGTAAAGCGGCGTAGGAATTTGATTTATCAGATTGTCATGTTAGGGTTGCTGATTAGAGGAGAATATATATACAGATAAGAAGTCCGAATTTGCAGTGCAGTCCTTCTTGTTTCACGAATAGTCAATAAAATCTGTTGTCTTAAATTCTCTGTCATTTAAGTCCCTTGTAGGCTGTAGCCAGTAGGCCGTTCATAAAGGTCACATGAGGGAGTACAATCTTAACATATTGATTATTGATACCACCTTCAATTTGTTTTACCAAATTATAAGAAAAATGTAAAATCAGTTAAAAGAAAAATACAATTAGAGATTTTTATTTTTTTTAGTAGACATATTTTTGGGAGATTCTTGACAATAACCTAATTATGATAATAAAAAAAAAATGAAGTCTTTTGACCATTAGTTTTATTTTAAAAATAAATTGAGTTATTTTAATTATTTAGCAAATATGTGTTTATAAACACAATCTATCCAGAGAGCTCATCCAATTTCTATCCATTTCAGCAGAATACCTAAATATAATAATATAATTATTAGATATCATTTTACAGTAATCAACATTACTAATTCAGTAATACCTTTTCGGAAATTGATTACAATTTTATTGAAAATTTTTAGGAGAGATGTGAGGCTGTAGAGGAGAAATTCTGGATTTCAGAGGATTTTTACGAAGAGAATGAAGAAAAAACAGAGGGGGAGAAGGGGTGGCGACCTTCTGTATTTTAATCTATCTTTAGCGTCGAATTTAGTATTCGACGCTAATTGTTGCCGTTTTTAGCGTCGAAACGGTTTTTTCGACGCTACATGTTCCATTTTTAGCGTCGAAACCGTTTTTTCGACGCTAAATATAAAAAATTAGCGTCGGATTTAATTTAGACGCGAAAGAATCAAGGATCTGTCGGTGGAAGCTTCATAACTCTTTAGCGTCGAATATGTGTTCGACGCTAAAAGTATTATTTTTGGCGTCGAATATTCAAAATCGACGCTAATTGTATACGTTTTTAGCGTCGAAACCGTTTTGTCGACGCTAAATATTAAAAAGATAGCGTCGAATTAAATTTAGACGCGAAAGAATCAAGGACATGTCGGTGGAAGCTTCATAACTCTTTAGCGTCGAAAATATTTTCGACGCTAAAAGTACTATTTTTGGCGTCGATCACGTGTTTCGACGCTAAAAGTGTAATATCTGGCACCAAAAATTATTGCAATAATATAATTATTCAGCGTCGAATATTTTTCGACGCTAAATTTCTGTTTTTAGCGTCGAAATATAGTTTCGACGCCAAAACATTAATATTCTGCGTCGAAGTTTTATTCCGTCGCTAAAAATATGACATATAGCGTCGAAACTAATATTCGACGCTAAAAGTTAGTTTTGGCGTCGCATAATGTTTCGACGCTAAATATTTGGACGCTAAAAGCCATAATTCTTGTAGTGTTAGCAACAAAATTATTACTGTTTTTTTTTTTTTTTTTGTAGTTTATACAAACATGAAAACATAAATAAACTTCATATGTCAATAACATTCAGCAGAAAAGACAACTAAAGGTTTATATGTTTTATGAACTATTTCAATTCCATGACAATAGACATTTAAAAATATATATGTATTAAAAAATAAAAACCATGAATATAAAAAGCACGCACTCTCTCTCTCACACAGAGATAATCTCTGTTCTTCAAACCAAAACTTTTCTATCTGTTGTGTAGTACTCCCAATATAGGGTGACTTTAATAATGGAGTCCTACAGTTAGCCTCTACCTAAAATAAGTAAAGATCTTATAACAGGTCTCTACAAGCACTTCATATTCTTATAATAGGTTAAAAATACTTTCTCGATGCTAAAATGATTTGAGATATCTTAGTAATAGGTTCAAATCCGCTAGTTAAGTAGTACTCGCAAACTGACTCAACTATCGGCATAGTTGAAGCCATCTGAATTAGGAATGAAGAGCCGCAATCTCTTGAGATAACCCATTGAATGTCTCTTCGTTGACCTCAGGCTCAGGCTGTGGCAAAAGTAAGTATGACATGAAGAACATGTTAAATCATACCGCCTCATTAGCAGATATTATCAATTCTCCAAACAATAAAAGCAGCAGAAATGAAAAGGTTTGGAAAATTTTGTTGAAAATGCTTTGGTAAAAAACAAAATAAAAACAAATGTGTTGCATCAATATTACACATGCATATATATAGTCATGTCCCAAGTTTATATATTTGAATCCATTTGGTATCTAGTGGCTTTGACAGCAAAGGCCAAGAGTTCGGAAAAAACCATAAAAAAAACAATAAGTGGATACTTCTAAGCAATACAATATTGTTGCAAAACCCAAGTTCTTCTATGGTCTTTCAGTTTTTGTCCCACAGAAGTTGAAATTTGAAAAGCCAAGTGAAAATTAATACTTAATTTAATTTGCAGTGGACATTTTAGTCCAGGCTTATCATGTGACAAATAAGTTTAGGAGGGTTAAAAACAAAAGTTATCTTCAACAGTTACATCAATTCATGGAAATATATCAGTGTGGACACAATATAAAATGAAAGCAGTTACCTCGATATCTTTTCTGTTTTTCACATCGATACACTTAGAAGCACTAATGCTAGCACTCTTCAATAAGCTACCAGCACTACAATTTGGCATGTTGGCTCCGTTTTGTCCCTCTGCGTTTGCATTTTCAGTTGGGTGACTCTGAAGAGCTATACCAACAGAAGCTGTGTTTTGCCCAGCATTCTCATCATTGTGAGCAGGAACTCGCTCTCTGTACAGAAGATAACACAGCAAGTCATAAATATTTAAAAATAAAAATTTAACTGACTTGTTCTACTGACCAAAATCCAAAAATTAGTATGATTCATTATAAATTGACTTCTAACATATAGGTATTCTAAGAATAAAAACAAACAAACGTGTGCACAGACATGCCCACTTATTGACACACATGTACACACAGGAGGCAGATTAGGGAAGATTTTTGAAGTCTCGTCATTGGTGTTTAAAAACAGAAATAAATTAGGAAAGAGATACCTAGGCAACGAAGTGTGGTGCCTTAGAGTGGAGTGCTTCTTTCACCTTTGCCATGATGCTCCTCAAGATGTGCAAATTGTCTCTTGAAACGATCCACGCCACTATATAGAAATAAAGATACAACACCGGGGTCATACATAAGCTAAAATACTGGTGCATGTGTGCACGTGTGCACACAAAAAAGGCTGAATGGTGAAGAGAATAGACGACAAGATAAAAATAAAAGAGAACAGTACAGTCCACCATTTTGACATTTTTTTCTTCGTTCTTTTCTTCTTCTTTTTTTTTTCCGGTATATAATTGAAATGAGGAGTTAAGGACTAACTTATGCATGCATCGTGAGAAAAACACATCAGATTCTTAATCTTAGGCATCATTCCAAACAGCAGAAGACACTTGAAATGTTAATTCATATGGATTCAGATTTCAGAAGTTCCATTTAGCTCAGGTAAATTACATATGAAACCATAAATAAAAATAACATATGACGTCTGAAGTAAGGGTGGCAAAATGGGTGTCTTCTGCTGTCAAGAATACCATTTTTTTTAGTAGACCAGAGTGCTGGCATGGAGTACCAAATGATGTACAATGTGGATCCCAAGGTTTTGAGTAAGGAAATAAAATAAAATAACTAGTTGAATATATCTATCATGAAATACAGGTGGCCGTGTTTGTCTCAAATGAAAGGGCGAGAGAGAGAGATAACTTTCAGTTAGGAAGAGACTGATAGACAAATGCATTAGAGAATTCACTGCCACAACCAATTCAATACATTCCTAGAATCAAAATGAGTTTTCAGCCATCAAATGTACGGGTTAGAATTGTACAAATGACTTTTGCATTCATATTTTGGCAAATTATTTCAACAATCGACAATATAAAAGAACTTTTGGACGAACTCTGATGTTAGTATTAATAACTAACATCTACTATGGGATGCAATTGCTTTTTTCCGTTTCTTTTTGGACTGAACTTAATGCAATTGATATAAGATACTGACTACAATATCTCTCATTCTACATTCAGAATAATCAAATTGCCTAACCTTGGGTACATGAAGCTAGTCTGTTCTCCACCACGAAGATATTCTTGTAGCATCTGAGGATGATACTCTAATATCTGTTTACTCAAAAAAAAATAGAAATCAAAACAAATCCAATGTAGCCATAATGTTGACAATATTTTAAATTGAAAAGAAATAAGATGATACCTCTCGATATATCAACTCTCTAACATAATCTTTTGTCAACTTCCTCCGCTCAAACTCAAACTCCATCTTTGAAATGGGTTGAGTGGATGGTTCACGATCTACATTTCCCAAACCTTGAAAGTAAGGATCCGCTAGTGCCTGCAGGTGTGAGTATCAGGGACATCAGCAAGGATCATGGTATCTGGACAATTATTTATCTTATCTCTCCTCTTTTATTGTCATTGTTTGTACAATGAAAGTGGAACGAGTGGTCAATTTTAGAATTACTTGGCATAGAAAGGAAGTTGTGGAAGTTTCATCTCCAGAATAATCTAGAATAGGCTGAAACTGCATCTAGCTGTACAATTGAAGTTGCAGCTGGATGCACTAGATTTCGGGAGCTACTGGATGTCCCATTCAATAAAATTAACAATATGCAAATTAAAGATCTAGGAAATATGCAAGTGGTTGGAGTATAATTCCTAGAAGAAACCAAATATTTTCAAAAAATAAAAAACAAAAGATCTGTTGAATCATTTTATCTGAAGACAAGTATTAATCTCCCAAGGAGAAAGTTTAACGTACTCATGCTCAATCAAAGTTGGCTTTTATTGGAGAATTCTGCGTGAGGCAGAATCCACACAGAAGCAAATTTAATGAAGAGAGTCAAATGTTAGCTGGTTGGTGGAGTTTATAAGTGGAATGGAAGACTGTGAACTAAATTTCTAGCACATAGTTTGGTAAATATGGAATCTTCTTTTTTAATGACGCAATTTGCAGTCCCTCATACGTCTACATATCGAACACTACATAATGGAGACTTCAGAAGTGCATCAGCCATTTAGTTTAAGAAATGGTTCTGTATACTTGATTGGTGTCATAGGTTGAACAGAAATAATCATAGTATTCTAGGATTTGGGCTGCCAATGTTCCACATGAAGCATGAATTTTATAGATCCTGGTTAAACAGATATTAAAATCTTCTGGATATTTTTCATATTACATTGAAATTTCTTTCACAATCTATTTTTGGAGGTCTCTTTTTGTATGGTACCCAAGTCTCTGGGTCGTGCTCCCATTTTGTTTTTGAAACTTTCCAGATTTAAAATTTCATTTCCTATCAAAAAAAAGTTTCTTTATTACCACCTCTTCCGATGTTGGCCGATCTTTTGGATCAAATGCAATGAGTCGTTCCAATAGCCGGAGAGCTAATGGATCTGCATTAGGAAACTTTTGAGTGAATGGAATTGGTTGCTTTTTCCGCATGCTACTAAGATACCTCCTTGCCTTTTCATTTCGAATCTGCCCAGGCATAAGAAAATAACGATTTGTAACTTGGACTATTTAAAAAGAATGAGAATCATCAGAAAAACAATATGCTAGCAAGCCCAAAAAAATAATAAGAAATAGAGAAAAGTAGCATCTAGAGTAGATAACAAACCTTTGAAATGGATTCAGGCGGAGGAGTGCCAAGTAAATCAGTCATGAGATCCAATTGATGCACCACATTTTTTCCCGGAAAAAGTGGTTTACCTGTAAGCATTTCTGCAAATATGCATCCTATGCTCCATATATCAATGGCTGGTGTGTACTGAAAAGAAAAGTAAAAAAATTAATCTCAGAAATTCCAGATACCATCTGCAAAATACTAGAAAGCATTGACAAAATATTTATAAGGCAAACTCAGAAATTCTAGAATACTAAAAACCATAGACAAAATATTTTATAAGCAAACTCTTCAAGCAAAAATTAAATATCTGAGAATATAACAATACAATAAACAACAACAAAAAATTGTGTCAACATTCCAATACCAAGAGAAAGCGAGAACAACAATCAGGAATAAGAAATACTCTACAATCGTTTAAAACTCTCATTTTCAGGATTAACGATCATTGTATGAAGCAAAATTGTAGATAGAACATGGCTCTTCATAGAAATACATGGGCACAGAATAGACCGAGTGATAAGTTCCAGCACGTCATAATTATTAATGTATCTAGTCAAATTCAGTGCACATCAAACTAAAGAGACATTCAGGTAGGACATCAACAGTGATAACATCAATTTCAATCCTGCTCTATACAGTCTCAACAGTCAAGGCAGCACGGAATTGACTTTTTTAGGTGACATTCAAGAAGGTAAACTACAGATCTCCAAAAGTTGATAAAATTATGGCAGAAATGAGGACAGTTCACTTCTGTATAATATGAGAACGAGATGCACTTCTCATTGACAAGCAGCCATAGATCATCCAATTCAAAAATAAAAACTATCCAAAACATTAACTAAGGATATTGTTCATATGAGATTGAATAAGGAAGAGAAGAAAAGGAAACAGATCAATAAAAGTGACTTGTCTAGAATGAGGAAATAGCCCTTGTATGTTAACCAAAAGATACAAGCAAATTTATCAAAACAAAAATCTGTTATTTATCAATCTTAACATGAAAATATGAAATAACCCTAATAATTCTAAAACAAGATCTTAATAGAAAGAGAAGAGAAATGATTGATTCTAAAAGACACTGATAGTTCATAAGCTTATAGTTTAACTAGAAGCTAAAACCAAAGCCAAACAAGTTAGGTTAGGTGCGAGGTACATCCATAAAATTCTTAACTCTACTGTAGCAATCTGTACATAATAAATGTTAGCTGATAATAGCAGATCGATCAACTTATACAATTTTAAAAGCATGTAGTATAGAAAACATCTCATCTTTCAGCATAGGCAATACCAATGATATGCAGAGATCAAAATGACAATGCAAAGAATTCAGAGAAACAATGATGCAATAAAGGAAGAAAAATTCATATTGATGATAGAAAAGGAGCTTACTTTGGAGAAAAAAGATCCACAAAGTTCAGGAGCACGATACCATCTAGTTGCTACATAGTCCTTTGCAAATTTTAAACATTTTATTTAGCACATTGCAGTTTAGAGGCATGAAGTTTGTGACTCGAAATAAAAATGAAAAAATAAGCAATTTGTAAATAGCTGACGGAAAATAGAGCACCGTACAGTCCAGAAAATAGCTGACGGAGCATCATTGAAAGAAACTCGAGCAAGCCCAAAATCGCATATCTTCAATTTGCAATCAGCATTGGCAAGGATATTTTTTGGCTTTAAATCTCGATGAAAGACATTTGCTGCATGAACCTCGGATAAATCAGTCAATGCAAAGAAACATAAATGCCAAAACACACTGCATTGCACCAACCTGTATGTATATATTTCAGACCACGAAGAAGCTGGTACAAGAAAAACTGATAGTGCTCAGGACTAAGATCATCATTTGCCTTAATAACTTGATGAAGGTCAGATTCCATTAATTCAAAAACAACATAAATATCCTTAAATTCCCTCCGTGAAGGAGGAAGCATGATATGCTTTATTTCTACAATATCAGGATGACGAAGCAACCTAAGGAGTTTAATTTCTCTCAAAATCCGTGTGGCATCAGAAACATGCTCAAAAACGTCATTGATCTTCTTTATTGCAACCCTTTCTCCAGTGTGGGTGTCAACTGCTGAACCAACAACACCATAACTTCCTTTCCCAACGACTTCTTGAATTTGGTATCGGCTTGCCTCACCATACTCTGTGAAGAATTCTGTTTCTAGTGCACCCTGCATAAAGATTAGCAACCAATGATTACAGACTTGAAAATGAAAAATATAGTAGTTCGAATGAAAAGGGCAGTACATATCACATAAGGATATTTTTGAGTCTATCATGGCTGTGAAGAAGTAAAAATTGAAGATTCAATAAGAGAGATCTGTCGAAGACAAGGCAAGTATCAATGGAAAACCAAGTTGCTCAGCTAGTTATAAGTAATATGAACGAACGAGATCCAGCAAATCGATAAAGAAAACTCAACAGTCAAAGAACACAAACTTCATTTTGAGTTTAAAACATTGTAAGACCCTATAGCTCCCTAGTAAGCTCATGAACCCAACCAAGCATCGATTTAAAGTGATTTTCTAGAATACTAAATAAAGGGCAGAAACCAGATTCTTTTTTCCTGGCATGACGCTTGCTTATGCTCAAACATAAACAAGCATCAAAATCGTCGTGAAAGATTAGCTGCTTCCTTTTCCAGAAGTACTTACGGCTTCCTTTCCTTTTTTCCAGAGATGTATATGTGACATTAAAACTATATAAGTGATAAATTCTGAACCACCAAATGTGCCAAGCAAATCAATGATCTAAAGTTCCCAACCCAGCAACAAAAATAGCCGCACCACCCGAAAACATTGGAACAAAAGGTGCCTTCAAGGTATCAATAGTTTCAATTCAACCCAAAAATTATTCAACTAAGAGCATTCAAAGATCAATAAAATTCCAGCTAAACAAATAGTTATTGTTAGATTCCTTTTCGCCTCCTGAAACTAAACCTTCCAATGAAAGAAAACTAAAAGGCCAATGTGTTGAGCTCTTGTTTTGGCAGATTCCCAACAGCAAGCAAACAAGACATATAATAAATGAAAAGCAACAAAAACATAAAAACAAAATAAAGAAACAGAAGGAAATAATATTAATATCTGAAATAAAGAGAGAGAAACCTTCTTATGAGGATCCATAGAGGCAGGGGTAGGGGCAATAGGTAAATGGTTTCTTTTGGGTACAGTGATGAGGGATAAGGCAGAGAATTCAAAGTCTTGAACAATAGTAAGTTGCCCTTCTTCTTGATTTTGATTTAGATTTTGATTGTTCAGAGATGAAGATGAAGGTGCATGGCTGCTAATATTGATATGATTGCTGTTAGCATTGTTATTGGTAAAGGAATGGCGTTGAAACCAGCGACGCACACTGTCCACGAGTGTACCATTCCCTCCCATATTACTCTCTCTCACTAGACTCGCCTCACTTTGATTTACAGCCAATCAATTCCAGCATTCCTCGCTCTCTCTCTCTCCCCCTATTATCTCTCCCTATTTGACACCTTCTCTCTCTAATTCTGTGATTTGATTATCAGACATGAGAGGGGAAAGAGACACAGCCCCAAGAAAGTGAGACCATGTTGTGTACTTTTGTTTTTTATTCTGTTTTACAAACAGGATAAGAATAGGCAATATAAAAATAAATAAATAACCATGTGTGAGATGATAAGAGATGTTAATATTAGTACTTAATGTATTTAAATAATAGATATAAAAATAATCTCCACACTCACTTTTCATTTACTCAACCCCATAGAAATGCATATTCATAGATGGGAATTTTATTTTTATTTGAACTGAGAAATCATTACACTTAATTGATTCGTCAAATCAATAAATAGGAAAAACTCACCTTAAGGCCCATGTATTCTCAATGTTTTTTACATTACACCCATGTACTAAATTTTCTACATATTGCACCCATGTACTCTCAATGTTTTTTACATTGCACCCCTGTACTAAATTTTCTACACATTACACCCCTGCACTCTCAAAAAATTGACATTACACCCTTATTTTAACGGCAAGTTAACAGAGTTGAGAAATATTCTGACATCACCTACCCTTATTTCGGATTGGACCGAGCAAATTTTTTTACTTTGAAGTTATGCTAGGGCGCATAACTATATGTTAGGGCGCATAAATATTATGCTCCTTCTGATACATTCAAAAATCCAACTAATTTATTGCAAAAATTAGATCAAAACTACGATCTTGGAGTGTTATTAATGAACAACAAAAAACAAACAAAGATGTTTCACGGTTATCAGACATCATTCCTAAAGAACGACAACGAGTATTACATGTCATGCGTGCACATTTATAGCAAACACTCATTTATTTAGCTATTCTCTTTTTAGCATATGTGTTTCTTCCTAAACCAGACAGATATGGCACAAATAAGGGCGGGTGATGTCAGAATATTTCTCAACTCTGTTAACTTGCCGTTAAAATAATGGTGAAATGTCAATTTTTTGAGAGTGTAGGGGTGTAATGTGTAGAAAATTTAGTGCAGGGGTGCAATGTAAAAAACATTGAAAGTACAGGGGTGCAATGTGTAGAAAATTTAGTACAGGGGTGCAATGTAAAAAACATTGAGAGTAGAAGGGCCTCAAGGTGGGTTTTTCCCAATAAATATAATCAATTATTCTCTTATCCGTCTAAATATATTGGTACAATGCTCACGGAAATTTTTTTCATCCTGTGTATATCCAATTATAGGTATAAAAAATTAAAAATTTGAAAGAAAAAACATATTTTATATATATATATTGTGTTTTTGTATGTGTCATTTGAGTGCATACTTATCATTATTGAATAAAACATCAAAAAATCAGATGATATATATTTATATGTATCATTTGTGTGCACAATTATTATTATTGTACTTTTTACGTTGCTTGAACGTTGTGATGCTTTTTTTTAGTCCATTTCAATCTAATTCGAGAGAGTTTTTCATGAACTTGGATTTTGTAATAAGTTATATGATTTATAAAATTTAGATCATAATTTAAATGAATCTGAATCGTAATTGTGCATCATTTTTAAAACACGTATAACATAAGATTATTAAAATATACTTAATATATATCAACTTAGCACTTTATCCAAAAAAATTTAATAGTGTTCCTTCTTATCCACTTACCATATATTTGTAAATACCATCACAATTAGAAGAGAAATAATATGTGAACAAAATCACAAAATTTGTTATCCTTTTGTGTATTTAAAGATTAAAATTTAATGGTTTCACTTTTTTATTTTAAAAAATTATTATTTTAAATGTACAAAAAGACGATCCCTTTGTTATGGTTTTGTTTTCATATCATTTATCTAATTAAAATGAATAGGGATATCTACAATGAGTTTAATGTTTTTTTTTTAAATTTATATTAATTTTAAGTTCAACAGACTGGTTATGGGATTTCGAATTTCAACGAGATTTAGAATTTTCTATCATCTCTAAATATATGAGAGTTATTAATTGAATATTTTCTTTTAGGTATTTTTTAATTTAAATACAATTAATTAATATTTTGTGTTTATTTAAGTAAATGTATTTATTATAAACATTTTATAATTTATAATTTTATTAATCTTTTGAGTATTCAAAAAATCTTTAAAATAAAAAAGAAAATTCTTAAAAGGTACAAAAACTATTAAGGCTCTTCTAATTTAGTACAAGTACAAATGATTGTTCCAATTAAGTCCACCCATTTATAAAAAGAAATAATTATACATAGTCAAATAATATAATTACAAGTTTATCATTAAAAAAATTAGAAAATGCGTATATTTTTTAACTTAAAATTTAAGAACTAAATATCTCCCAAAATATAAAATATTTATAATATATATATATATATATATTATATATATATATATATATATATATATATTATTGATTTACAAATCATAAGTTTTAAAACAAGTACAATGGTCGATATATTTCAATAAAAAAAAATGGTAAAAAATAATCCTTACATTTATAAGTTATTGAGATCAATATTTCTAAATATTCATATCTCTTTCATCCGAACTTCAAATCATAATATGTAAAATACTACATATAATTAACATTAACACCTACAATTTCATCAAGGAATCTCTGTAAAATTAAAAATTCTACAAGGTCAATATAAATCTTAAAATTGTTATAACGCAACAGTCAAAGTTACAGTAACATAGTCACAGTCATAAAATCAGAGTCATAATCACAGTCACAGTCACACAAGTTATGGTCACATATATAATTTTCAGTCATATTTCTCAATTACATTAACAATTATAAATATTCAATCATAGTTACAATGTCATTTTATAATCATAAAATATATTTGAAGTCTAACCCTAAAAATAAAAAATAAAATTTTGTGAACGATGAAATTGTAACATCCCGCCTAAGACATGATGCTACCGGCAGGAGACAGGCTAATCCTGCCTCCATAAGCCTCTGACTCTGTCGAAAATTCGGCATGACCTTTGATAAAAGTCATGCAACCTGGATCAAGGTCCAGCACCACAATACAACCTATAGGGCCCAGACACAAAATATCGCTAAAACAAACAACTCAAGACAAATCCAACTGGGCTCCGTGCCCGAATATTCGTGTATATCTATATACTAGTTTTTGCCCGTGCCTACGGCACGGTGTTACAGAATAAATGATTTTATTTTTTAATTAAATGATGCACGTGCCTACGGCACGGCACGGTGTTACATAATTAAATGATTTTATTTTTTAATTAAATGATGCCCGTGCCTACGGCACGGTGCACGGTGTTACAGTATTTGGCCCGTGCCTACGGCACAGTGTTACAGAATTAAATGATTTTATTTTTTAATTAAATGATGTCGCACGGTGTTACAGAATTAAATGATTTTATTTTTTAATTAAATGATGCACGTGCCTACGGCACGGTGTTACAGTATTTGGCACGTGCCTACGGCATGGTGTTACAGAATTAAATGATTTTATTTTAACTTTCTATTTTTTAATTTGAAAATTTTGAACATTTCCATCAATCAATTCACTCGCTTTCCTCCAATTACCAATAAAATGATCTGAGCCGTTAATTAAACCACATAAAGAGAGCCGTTGGATGCACTCTCTTTCCTCCAACACCATTCTCTTTTATATATATATATATATATATATATATATAAACTTTTACAATCACTCTTATACATACTTAAACTTGTACAACTCAACTTCTTATACAAATACAAGTAAACAACTTGACTCTGAAACTCCCAAGACCTGGTGACTGGCTGACTGCAATGCTGCTATTCGGCTTCTCAAGCTCTGATATTTGTAGTCGACCGATCAGGTCACCAACCTGCAAAAACTCAAAACACTTGCTTTCGCATCGCTACTTTGATATCTTATTACTTTCCTACTTACTCTTTCACTAGTTTTAATTCGGACTTTTACTACAGTTATCTTTCTTTTATCACATTGAAATATCATCAAATCAGATCTATAAATTTATTCTTTTTCCTTAAACAATCATCGACTGTATATATATATATATATATATATATATATATATATATATATATATATATTATATATATATATATATATATATATATAATCATAATCATAATCATATTATTGTACATTACCATTCACATGAGTTTCTCATATGAAAACATACAATTCAAATCAATATCAATCATAAACCAATACAATCACACATGCATATGGATGTAAAAATACTATCATGTATTAACATAAGCTATATGTAACTCCAGTAATATCTAAGATATATGTTCTACATTTATAAACTAATCTTACTTATCCATACTATGCTTCTATTATGCATGAAGACATTTTTCTAAATACATTTTTTCTGAAAACTTATTTATAAGTACTCTTTCTGAAATTTTTTGTTGAAAACTCCATTTTACTTTTTCTTTTTCAGAAAATCTCTTTGAAAACTGTACTTGGAAACTGATATTTCTGTCTGAAAACCCTGTCTCTTGAAAACTGAAATCTGTATCTTTGAAAACTGAAAACTTTCTCTAAATTTTGTGTCTCTGTCTGAAAACTGAACGTGTGAGGGCGTTACGTATCGTCGTCCCCCCATACTCCTATCTGGAGGCAGGAGTGCAAATCCATGACTTTGGGGCATTACGTATCGCCGTCCCCCAAAGCATGCCACTACTGTCTCATATCTGGTGGTTTTCAAGCCACAAACTGGAGCTGGGGGTGTGGATCTATGCTACCACCCAAGCTCAAACTGGGGTCTAGGGGCGTTACGTATCGCCGTTCCCCTAGCCCATCTGGAGGATCTGAGAGCGTCCCCTCAGTCCTTAACATGTGCACATGCTCTCTGTATCTGTCAATTCCAACTGCGTCTGAAGTTACATACTGGGGTGAGGTTTTACCTCATGCCCCGAAAAACATAAAATCATACTTTAAAATCTCAAAACCGTATCAACCGTTTCCTGAAAACATTTTCTTTAAAAGCATTCGAGATTATTCTTTAAAACTCTTGAATTTCAAAATCATTCTCGACTTCTAAAAATTATGCCATATAAATATACATATGTCTTTCTATCGCTGCCACTTTCCCTAATTATGCGTTAATGTATGTTTATCCCCTATTATCATATATACTCATGCATATGTTCGTGCATTCCTACCAATTAATGACATATGTATTTTGCTCCTTAAATACTTTCTTTATACATGCTCAAGTTAACACTACTATAGCTCATACCTAAAAACATTAGTCTCTAACTTAAAGTTTATGTTTATTCACTTATCTATTGTACTGTTATACCCGTCAGCACTTTTATTCAATTCTGATTTTTCAACTCTATACCCTCATCCAATGAATCATTTATTATGTTAGAACTCATATTTATGTCAATTTAGCTCAACCTATCTCAATTCCTTCATTGAATTAGCGAAATAAAGCAAGGGATACAAGCTGATTTCTGAAAGTTTAAAGAAAAAGAAGAAATGAATGAAGCTTACTTGCCTCACTTCAAAACTAACAAGTTCCATTTATCCTCACCTAAACTTTCATTAACAAATCTAATATGCCCAGATTATGTGCCAACAACCACTGCCTTCATTATTTTTATCAGAATAACTACAATTGCTGTGAACCCCAAATTTACGCACAGACCTAGTCTTGCACTATGTGGCCGAATTGCACTGCCAATTCAAAGTAGGACTTCATCCCCATGATTTATTCAATACCACACACCTAATATGAATAAATGCATGCTCAAACACGACCAAAATCACTGCCCATAAAATCAATTTAATCGTGAATATTATGGTTCATGTTGGTAACATCTTATCACTTGATACATATTCCTAATTTACAATTGTTCCAACTTGTTTTTCCTAACATTTATACGTCATAATCAATATTTAATACGCTCAACTACACCATTAACTTGTCCTAGATTTCCTGAAATATAAATTAAATTAACACAAGGGATTACTACACGATAAAAATAAAAATTAAATTAAATTAAAAAAGAATTAAAGTTCCATCTTCAAATTATGTATGCATTTTCGGCCAGGAGGCTTATTATTCAATTATTGAATTTTCCAATTCAAACCACAAACAACCTTTCTCAATCAATGTTCGGTCATAACCTTAGTTTTCATACTTGAGCTTTTCAATTAATATATATATACACACAAAACCACAATCCCACCATAAACATAATACACGCCTAAACTAACCTAACTAGGATAAATAATTCAACACCAATAACTCAATCATACCCATGTTAATTCTTAAAATTACTAGCTAACCATAACATAATTTCACAAGAAACACTTTCACAAGCATGTAATAATACTCAGATTGGCTATACTTCATCTATCAACACACTCCCAAGACTTGTACTCTAACTAAAGAAAATCCCAAATTTTAATGTTGCCCATGTCGATTCTTTTCCCTTCTTTAATCAATTACATCTCATTTATTTTAGAAAATTCCTCCAAATTTTATACCTAAAGAAGCAAACCTAGAGTACCTTTAATATATTTTAACTCAATAATTTGCTCAAACATAAGATTCCATCTAAACCCAAATTAAATCAATTTCAGAAAATTCATGACCATAACCTACTTACCTTTGCCGCCTCTCTCGGCATTCCCCATTTTTCTCTCTTCTCAATCTTGGTCACTGCCTTCTTTTTTTTTTCTCCTCTGCGTGATTTCGTCTTTATCTTCTTCTCCCACCGTTCTCTCTTTCTGCTTTACGACTTTTGCTCTACTATTCTTCTTCTTGATTCCTTTTTCCACTCGGTCCCTTTCTCCTCTCTGCCCTCTCCCAATCTGCCTATTCTCCTTTTCTTTCTTTTCTGTCGTCCCTTCTGTGTTTCTTTTTTGTGCCATCTTTTCTCAATTTTTTTGTGTGTGTTTATTATGTAATGCCCGTGTGTGTGTGTGATGATATATATATATATATATATATATATATATATATATAAGTGGGCTCCACGTGTCCCTTTAAATATCTAAGCTTTGTTCATTTTTATTATTATTATTTTTTTTATCAATTAAATGTGTGTAATATGTTAAACTATAAAGAAAAATCTAGATTATTCTTTATTAATAAATTTCAAATTAGCCCTCAAACTTATCTTAATATAAACTTATAATTATTTATTTAATCCAATCTAATAAATTTCATATTAGCCCATCGAGGTTTACCTAATATAATCTTATAATTAAATATCATGGAAAAAAATTCACATTTTACTAAAAATAAACCTCGCGTGCGGATGCAGCTACACAAGCGAAAATAAAATTTATGAAAAATTGCTAAAATAATTTGGGTCGTTACAGAAATTTCATTGTTCACCGTGAACAATAATTTAAAAAAAAAAATCAATATGTATAAAAAATAATATTGGAATAGAGATGGATAAAATAGAGATATAAATATTTTGAACGTCAACTTATGAATATATTTTTGACTAAATAAGAAGAATTTTAGAAAATTAAGATAACCTATAAAAGTCATTAAGAGCTTGTCATTTCCAAGAATTGGTCATAATATAAATGACTTTTTAACGATTCTTCATAAAAATAATATAAACACATTAATTATAGTATCTAAAGGTAAAATTATCATAAGACCCTAAATCCGGAGATGTTATTGGCAGGTAACATATTACACCATCACCCTCAGCCCTTATCTAACTATCTAAACGTGTACCATATTCTTATAGACATACAATAATAAATGACACCTAAAAGATTGCATAAGGGCGATATGCCCAACATATAATGAATATATATATATATATACACACACGTATACATACATATATACACACACACGACTAGGCTAAACCTCAGGTTCAAGAGGACTTTATGTAAGGACAGATAAAAATAAAAAAATCTTATGTCTTTTAGTTAAATGTGGCCTTTATGTGGACTGTAAGGTGTGGACTGAAACCTGATCGTGTGTGTGTATATATATACTGATGAGAACCTGTCTGGAACAAGCCAAGCAAACCCACAAAAGAGTGTTATGCACGCAACTGATGTGAACCATGCGGGAACAAAATCCGTGAACCCACAAAAGATTGTTATGAGTACTCAAGAAAACACAACGAGGTTTGAAGATTAGAAACTTATGAAGAACAAAGCCTCATGAAACCCTAATTGTTTAAAATTCCATAAAGGACAGCAACCTCATTTGATAAGTTTTGAAGAGAATCCACTCTTTTATGGTTAGTCATCCACGGCCTTACCACCAATGTGCCTCACGACAATATTAATTGTTAGGGTCAAATATTCACTTCTCATTTTATTAATGAAAGACTTGTTTAAATAATACAGTGGAAACCCTAATTTTAATATGTTAAAAACCAAAAATAACCCTAGGTAATATCACACAAGCCCACGCCAATCCCACGTTGATCACATGGCTCACGTTCCACTTTGATAAGTTCTCATGTTGATCTATGGCTCAAGTTAATAGATGCACTTTAATAAAGCCCCTAAGCTGAGCAACTTTAATAAAGGTCCAAAGCTGAGCAAAATAAATGCATGGCTCATTTGGCAATGTGAAATGATAGATAAATAACAAATAAAACCTTGGCCACTAACATTCGGCTCACTCTAGAATAAACATCAATATTAAAACCTTGGACCTCTAACAGTCGGCCCACTTTAGAATAAACACCAACATTAACCCCTTTCTGAGGGTCTTCGTTTGTATATCTTGGACCCCCTTCATTGCCAAATAACGTGAATGGATTATTGGACTTCTTTCTTGAAGGTTTGGATCCACAATTCGAAGCTTATTTTCTTGGCACTCCATGTATCAAACCATTCCCCATTCTTTAAGAAGATTCGTCCTCAAATCTTGAAGGTCAATGTCAATCTTTAACGCCCAAATACTTTTACCTTTGACCAAATCTGATTTGTCTTTTTTTGTGTTTTTTTAGTTGTTGCACAAAACTTAGAAAAATATAAGTAATAATAAAACAAAACTTAATGAGCCACTAACGAAGAGAGATGAAGATGCATGCAAAAAAATAATAATAATTAAAAAATAAAAAGAAAAATAAAACTTAAGACGAAGAGATATGAAGGTGCATGTAAAAAATAAGAAAAACAAAACTTAACAAGTCACTGACGCAAAGATCATGCATGCAAAAATTGAAAAATAACCAAGACGCTGACACAAACCGAAATTGGCGTGAAGTTGTTTTTCTTAAAAAAAAAATGATATACTTTAAATTTTCTCAACTCTCTCACTGTAAGTATATCATTGCTATTTTTTTTTTCTTCATTTTTTGTTTTTAAAAAAAATGAATCCAACAATGAAAATTAACAACAAAAAAAAGGAAAAAACACAAAAAGATTTAAAAAGACACAAGTTACTATAAATAACTTACTGTGTAACGAAACTCTGAATATCAACTGATGAAAGCCTGCCTACGGTGGTTTCCGTAAATTTAGTTTGCAATTTCAATTGAGAATTAAGGGAGAATGAGTAAGGGAATAATCATTCTATTGATAGATTAGTATTTTGTGGAGATGAATAGTCATAATCATTCTCCAATGATTCACCTTCTATTCTCTACAATACATTCTCATTTGAATCATAGGAATGACCAAACCGAGAATCATATCCACATTGCTAAAGTCCAATTTTTCATTAATTAAAACTAAGGATAATTGTTAGATCAGGTTATTAGCTTTATAAAAAGTGTCGTGCACGAACGTGCCAGATGAGCGAATCCTCACAGTTGAAATTGATGATTGATGATTCTAAAACAAACGATTGTTAACGGGTCCTCTAAATTCCTACACGGATGAACAATTAGATTAAGAAAGTTGTTGGAAAATAAATAAATATTGAGTCTACTATAATTAGAATTGTAAAAAGAAAGCTTAGATTACTTTACAAAAAAAAAAAAAACTGGAATGACTAAAAGACTAAAGGTACTAGAATTAGGATCCTAAAAGAACTAAACTACTGGCTATTACATTGAATTTAAGTTGTTATTGTTGTTGGATTGAGTTGTGTTCATTTCCTTCAAATTGCCAATCTCTTTTTTTATTTCTTCCGCAAGCAACTGCTCCCTCGATTTCATGTAACAGTCGTTTCACGTTCTCCACTTGCTCTTGTTGGAGGAAACTAATGCATAATGAATGAAATTCAGCACACGTTTGATTTTGGAAGTAACCGACTTTATGGATAATGTCTATCCTTAACTCCACTTGGCTTGGGCCGAATTTTATTATTAATTGGACTGGACTAGAATTAAACTTGTGTGCAAACATAAGTGAATATAAATAATTAGATCAACCCTAAAATTACTTCTTAACTTTACACTTTCTCCACTTCACAATTATTTTCACACATGACTGTTAGTAACACCTCGCCAGAGGCAATATGCTACCGGCATGAGACGGGATTGGCCAATCTCTATAAGACTTTAAATTTATGAAAAACCGACATGATGTAGCCTAAAATCGGACAACCTGGATCTCAGTCCAGCATCAAAACGAACATGAAATAAACATCATATATTATAACGGACATCAGGTCCATACCAACACCTCAAAATCATCACCTAAGAGCTATGTGCCCATATCATCTATCAACACTCAAGGGCTCTGTGCCCACAACATCATAAGAAATCAAAATATTTACTTAATACAAATAGCGTGCTCAGCACGACAAATAAAATAATAAATCAAATATCCAAAACTTCTAAAACTTCTCCCAGGACACTTGTGAGGGTGACTGCCGCTTGGGTGATCCACGTCTCAAGCATGACTTCCAAAGCTAAAGTGGATGACCCATCTGGTAGCCAACCTACAAAACTAGCAAACTAGTTTGATGTAAGTTTTAAAAACTCAATAAGTAACCATGCTTATGCAACCAACAAAATATAAAGTCAATCAAACTTTCTACATTTTGAAACAAACTTTTTCAATTCAATGCAAACTTCTTTCAATTACAATAGCCTCATTATGACTTAACATGCATGATTCATATGCATTCATACATATCATGACTCACTTTTCCTATATTCACACAAATTCAGTTTTAGAATTCTTACACATACGTACATACGATACAACCTAGCAAGTATATTTTACAGCATCTTATACTCACACTGGCTCCCAAATTATTCATTCACTCTACAATAACATTCACAGTTCACACTCAGACATACATATAATCATCGTACAACCGACAACGAAGCATACATAACAGCCAATATATCAAAGAAAACATAACCAAATAATACATACATATGATTGGCTTGTACATACAATACCCGTACGAGACTCATTACCTATTTTAGAATAGGTATGAGATGAATTTTGTCCGAACAGATCCCTGGTCAGCTCGACTATTATACCACGAGATTGTCAACCAATTAAACATTCACACATATGCACACATATCACGTGACACAAACTCATCACACGATCTCACATACACACATACATATATGTCAAACATTGATTATCATCTGTTTCATCGTATGTATACATATATACATCAAACATATGAATATACTCGTTTTATCGAATTTTGATACTATTACCTTCACAATCCTCATATTATTTACTTATCAGTCAACATTCTGTTGGGATTTATGTCCTAAAGCTTCATGTATTGTAAAACGGAATTGATTATTGTAATAATAATAAATACATTATTCATTTTATCAAAGTTGTTTGATTTATATCGTATATTATCCAATTGTCTTGTTTACCTTGATTACTATTGTACCTTCAGACTTAGTGTATGTTTGATGAACAATAGGGTTTATGTCTGAAGTTAGTAATGAACAATATGGTTTATGTCTGAAGTTAGTAATCTAGATAGTCCATATGGAGCAAAAAAAGAGGGTACTTTGTTTGTGGTTTATCTATAGCTGAGGTTCATTATATACTTATATGACGACCTTGATCCGGGATCGTTCATGTAGTGTCAT
The DNA here is from genome assembly GCA_019454045.1 of Zanthoxylum bungeanum. NCBI lineage: Eukaryota > Viridiplantae > Streptophyta > Magnoliopsida > Sapindales > Rutaceae > Zanthoxylum > Zanthoxylum bungeanum. The sequence continues at coordinate 35,960 of SKCR01011687.1, forward strand.
GGGAGTGGAGGCATCTTGTATGATGAGATCATATAGGACTGGACTCAGATAAATAAGAATTTCTTTTAATATTCGTTAATCGAAGAAATTCATTTTATCTAATAGATGGTCATATATGGATTCGATCTTAATTTTGAGTGTACTACGAACTTCTGCATGACGAGCTATGTCCTTTGATTTACTATGGTGAGGTTGGTGTTGCATTCACGGCCAATAACTACGTATTTTGGGGGTATGGTTTGGTGTGTAGCTATAGACGTTTTACATAGATATGGAATTCACTCATTCTTACGAGAAACAGAAGAATATCTTTTTTAAGAGTTGATTCGGGACTTGAACAATTTGAGCGCTCAACTTTTCTATTATGAATAGAAAATTTTATATTCATAATTGTTATGAATTAATTGTTCATTATAGAATCAATGGTGCTTAAGAGACAAAATATTTAGAGGGGTTGAACGGACTTTCGATCCAGCTCTATTTATGATATATTTGTGAAAGACTATATCCATATGTAATGACTATATCGATGGACACCGAAGATGTTCTATTTTATTTTATCCATCTACGGTAACATGAGTTCAACTTCGAGTTTTAAGTGGAATAATACGGAGTTAATAATTCGTGATATTTGATTAAAGAGTTTAGTTAATATTTCAAAATTATTGGAGCTCGGAACCGTAGGTCCATTTGGTCCCCGTGCTAACTCGATTAACTGTAGCAAACCTAATATAACTAGATTGTCTAATAATATGTTCACATTATATTTATATATTATTAATTAGATTAATAATATTTATTGTCACAAATGAAAACTATGTTAAATTAATTTAACTTAATGTTTTCTAGAATTATTTGATTATGAGATAATCAAGTTAGTAATAATTATGAGATAATTACTACAACATAATTGAAGGTAATTTAATCATTATTGAGATGGTGATTTTTATTTACCTAAGGAGACAAAGCCATATGCCTTACCATGTCATCCAAGCAATTATGTCTATTATGTGGCTTGTATACACCTAATAGTTTTGTCATTAGCTAATGAATTTTATGTTTTGGTATTGCCTCCACATTTATGTGTTTATCGTTGAAAGAAAGCATTAAATGCTTAATGACAAAGACATTGTCTTTGACTTATCATTTCTTATGCTTTGGTATGACATTCACATTTTTGTGTTGGCCATTGCAAGAAAGCATTAGATGTTTAATGACAAGGTTAGTTGGCTTGTGTAATAGAATATAATCTCTACCATTTCTCACTTCTTAAGGTTAACATTTTGCATTCATTCACACAAGTGTTGTGAGAAAGAATTTGAGAGAAAATAGAGAGAGTTTAAACATTCACAAATGTTGTGAGAGTGTTTCAAATTCTAAAAAGACAAACATCATTGTGACATATTAATTCTCTAAATTGTTTAGAGGTTTGATCTTTGTGAGTGAAGCCTACACTTCGGTTTGTTGGTTTGGAGTCATAGTTCAGAAGATCGAGTGGTTGATCCAACTGTTGGACAACAAATGATTGATCTTGGCTACTACAACAAAATGGAGAAGGCAAATAAAATTTTAAAGATCCATACCGGAGCCGGTGCCACCACAAGCAACTGCCGTCGCGTTAAGGAAAGTCATTTCCAACAACTGGCATCAAGAGCTTAAGTTTGAAAAGTGTTCTTAACCCTTCTCCTTTAAAGTTTCAAGTTTTAATAATTTATATGCGATATAGATTATTAGAATGCATGTTGTGATGAGTAGGCACAATTAGATTCATGAGATGAATGGTTTTTAATGTTCATGTAATGAATGTTTACTTTGATTCATATGATGAATGTATTGTGTTGATCGTTAATTTTTCCGGCTCTTATTTTTAGTATTGGGAATGTAAGACCATAAGGTCATATTCTTTTAAGTGTTATAAGTTCATTTCCTTTGTAATAAGTCCATTTTGTAAGTAACTTGGAGGAGCCGATACCGCGAAGGACTCATTACAAACCTATTCCGCGAATAACTCAATAACATACCATGAAGCAAGATTTGAAGATCAATGAATGCCTTGGATTTATTGTACTAATTTGATTAGTGTAAAAAATGAGAGCTCGGTTAACACAATTTATGGATGTATGTAAAACTATGTTTTGTTACGAGTCCGTAGAAAAAAAAGGAACAAAACGGAGTCTGGAAGCTTCGGAACAGAGTAAATGAAGTTCTAGTGTTCAGACAGGCATTCGAACGCAACACGAACGAAACTCCACTGCCTGAAAATGTTCAAACGCCCATCAAATGCCACACAAACGTTTTTAGCCCAGACCTGGGAATATATATATGTTTTAAATTGTTTATTAACATATCATATAGCCTATGGTGCATACTCTTGCATTTTCACATGTCATAACATGTAGATATGCATGATATTCTAGTCATAAAATATGATTTTATGTAATTTAAAAGTAAAATAAGAATATGATATGCATGCAAACGGATTAATAAGATTAATTGGTTTAAATTTTAAAAATTGCGAATTCAAGTTTTAGAAACAAATGGACCTTATGAGTACATTATTTTCCTTGGTATATCAGATGGAAACCCGAGCATAAATTCCATAACCAATTCTGAATGGATGGTAATATGGTCTGCACTTGTACGGGCCAAATTTGGACCCAAGGGTAAAATCATCTTTCACCTTAAACCCAACAATATACAAGGCCCGAAAGTAAAGACCAGGCCCAAAGAATTCTGTATTATTGGATTACAATTGAGCCATAAGCTTAAGGACAAAACCTCTTAAATTATATCAACCATTTTTCCCCATTTTGCCTAACACAAGGCATATTCTCACATGCTCAAACTTTTATCAAATGTCTGGGCACGTGGTGGGACTTATGCCAGCTTCCAAAGACGATCATTTTCATCTATAAATAGCAACGCAATTCAAGAAACAATGAGAGGAAGCGGGACTTCTTTCTTACAAGTCTCTGCTCTCTGACATTAACTCTCTCAGAGTACTTCATCCCCTTATACACTTATCACCGCCCTCACGGCTACCAAAAGAGTCTAAGGTAACATCAAACCTTGCTTTCACATTTTACATATTTACTGCTCATTTCATATTACTGACTTGGGCGTCGGAGTGCCCCCGGCACCCACCACACCGTTGGGTAGTCTGCTCCCGCTCACTCTACCTTTGTCTTGCAGGATCGCTAATGCCCCCAACCTACAAATTCTGATTGTGGACCTCGGCCGAAATCCAGCGTCCATAATTTTGCGCCCACCGTGGGGCCTTAGCGATTCATAGAAAACAAAGACCACTCAGTCTACAATCCTTACAAACAAACACCAGATCATGTGGTGGCATAATCAGCCACTCTACAAAACAGTTACAATCAATGGAAGATTAAAACTGATCCATGTAAAACTCCAAAACTAATCTCCAATAGTATCTGGAACATAATTCATTCTTCGGCCACTCAAAGGCGTGAGGCTACAACTCTTTTCAACTATCTTATCAACCCAATTTCTTAGAAGCATTCAAGAATATGGAAAGCGAAAATCCACCATCAGACGACTATCCATTTAATCAACAAAGAAGCCATCATATTTCTCCAGCCGACCAATCACGGCAAGTCACATCTTCCATGTGAAAGGAAATGTTGGAGTAATTCACTTCAGTCTACCTGAAGTCGAACTATCAATAAGGAAAAGCTTAATCGGGATAACATCAACACTCTTTCCCTATAAAGCATCAACTCCATACTACATGGATGGATTATCAATACCTCAGGACAACATGGGAAAATTATCATTGATGGAATGTCATCCATTCCAGCCGACGTGAAAGATGACATGAGTGGATAATTATCTTCTTCAGATGACAGAGATAAATCCTAATCTTCTTCATACGACATGAAAGGTGTGTCGTCCGCTTCAGACGATGCTAATAGGATTGTCATCCCATTCAGAGGACGTGGAAGGATTGCCATCTGCTCATGTCAACATGAAAAGTTCTTCATCTCCTTCAGACTACGTGAAAGGTGGATGGCTACCAACTTCAGGTTACATGGAAAACTCTCATCTCTCCTAGACTACTTGAAATGATTATCAACTCCTCTAGACTAAGTCAAAGGTTAGTCATCATCTCCATGCTACGTTGATTTAATATTGCCAACTTCATACTACATATGGAATCTTTTATCATGCCTAGTAGAATGAAATTTTTCTTGGACCTCATTTGGTCCATTCGACCAACCTATATCAGGTTAGGTAGTATGGAAATTCTATGTGACTTCATCAAAGTTCATTCTATTGTAGTATCATTGACCTTATTCAAGCCTTGTATAATTAGTAATGACTTTGATAGGCATCAATCTCTTCCATACTACATATGAGGATAATCATCTCCACACTACGTATGGAGATTATCATCCACTCTAGACTACATGGATGGATTTCCATAAACTCTAGAAAGTATTGGAAAAGCCTCATGAACCTTCATCAGGTTCATTCGACCCTAGTCTTCTGACCATCATCAGGTCAGAATGAAAATTTTCTTGGACCTCATTTGGTCCAATCGACCAACCTTATCAAGTTAGGTAGTATGAAAAACCTTCATAAACCTTCATCAAGTCTAGTAGAGTGGTGATTCTCATGGACATGCATTAGTTTCATTCGACCGTGTCTCATGGACCTTTGTCATTTCCATTCGACAGTAGTATCATAGATTGGTAGAATGAAGATTCATTTAGTCCTTCCATCAATTTCATTCGACCATAGCTTCATGGATCTTCATCAGGTCTAGTAGAATGGTGATTCTCATAGACATACATTAGTTTCATTCGACCGTGTCTCATGGACCTTTGTCATTTCCATTCGACAGTAGTATCATTGATTGGTAGAATGAAGATTCATGTAGTCATTCCATCAATTTCATTCGACAATAGCTTCATGGATCTTCATCAGGTCTAGTAGAATGGTGATTCTCATAGACATGCATTAGTTTCATTCGACCGTATCTCCTGGACCTTCATCAGGTTCATTCGACCATGACCTCCTTGGACTTCCATCAAGTCCATTCGACAGGTCCAGTCAACAGTAGTCTCATAGGAGAGTGATGAGTGATGGCTTTCATCAAGTTCATTCCATTGTAGCATCCTAGAACTTCTTCAGGTCTAGTATAGTAAGTGATGACCTAAATAGACATTTATCAAGTCCATATTATAGGTTCATTCAACCGTAGTCTCATGGAGAGGTAGAATGAAAATTCACATATACCTTCCATCAGGTTCATTCGACCGTAGTCTCCTGACCTTCATTAGGTCAGGTAGAATGAAGATTCACATGGACCTTCATCATGTTCATTCGACCATAGCTCTTTGGAAAGTCCATTCATAAAGTCCATTCGACCGTAGTCTCGTAGAATGGAGGCGACATTGATGGCTTTCATCAAGTTTATCTATTGTGGTCTCATGGACCTTCATCAGGTCTAGAAGAGTGAGTGATGAATTCTTTAAACTTTCATAAAGTTCATTCGACCGTAGTCTCATAAATCCTCATCAAGGGAATGAGTAATAACCTTGATAGATATTCATCAAGTCCATGCGACATGTCCATTCGACAGTAGTCTCGTGACCTTCATCAGGTCTTGTAGTATGAAGATTCACATAGATATTCATTAGGTTCATTCGATTGTGCCTTATGGACTTTCTCAAGTCCATTTGATAGTTCATTCGACAGTAGTATCATGGACCTTCATCAGAACTAGTAGTATGAGAAGGAAAGACTCTCATAGAATTTCTTCAAGTCTAGTAGTGTAAAGATTCTCATTGACTCATGTTAGATCCTGTAGAGTGAGGAATGAAGACCCTCATGGATCTTCATTATGCATGGAGTGTGTAGATTCCCATGTACCTACATCAGGTATAATGGAGTATGTAGACTCCCACGTACCTTCATCAGATATAGTGGAGTGTGTATATTTTCTTGGACCTTCATTGGCTCATGTGGAGTATAGACTCTTATGTACCTTCTTCAAGTATAGTAGAATGAAAATTTCTCTTGGACCTTTATCGGGTCGGGAGGAGTAGACTCACATGTACCTTCATTAGGTATAGTGGAGTGTGTAGACTTTCTTGAACCTTCATCTGGTTCATTCAACTGGGGACATCCCCCATTGGCTCATGTAGAGTCAAGTTGAAGACATGGCCTTCATCTGGTCAGACGACATTGTAGATTCCTCTGGTCATTTGACCCGTAGTATGGGGATTATCCTGACCTTCATCTGGTTCAGTCGATTGGGGACATCCTTCATTGGCTCATGTAGAGTCAAGTTAAAGACATGGCCTTCATCTGGTCAGACGACATAGTAGATTCCCCTGGTCATTTGACCCGTAGTATGGGGATTATCCTGACCTTCATATGGTTCAGTCGACTGGGGACATCCCCCATTGGCTCATGTAGAGTCAAGTTGAAGACCTGACCTTCATCTGGTCAGACGACGTTGTAGATTCCCCTGGTCCTTTGACCCGTTGTATGGGGATTATCCTGATCTTCATCTGGATTAGTCGACTGGGGACATCCCTCATGGCTCATAAAGAGTCAATTGATTATCCTGATCTTCATCTGGATCAGTCGACTGGGGACATCCCTCATGGCTCATAAAGAGTCAATTGATTATCATGATCTTCATCTGGATCAGTCGACTGGGGACATCCCCCATGGCTCATAAAGAGTCAATTGATTATCCTGATCTTCATCTGGATCAGTCGACTGGGGACATCCCTCATGGCTCATAAAAAGTCAATTGATTATCATGATCTTCATCTGGATCAGTCGACTGGGGACATCCCCCATGGCTCATAAAAAGTCAATTGATTATCCTGATCTTCATCTGGATCAGTCGACTGGGGACATCCCTCATGGCTCATAAAGAGTCAATTGATTATCCTGATCTTCATCTGGATCAGTCGACTGAGGACATCCCCCATGGCTCATAAAGAGTCAATTGATTATCCTGATCTTCATCTGGATCAGTCGACTGGGGACATCCCTCGTGGCTCATGACGAGTCAAGTTCAGCACATGACCTTCATCTGGTCTAGAAAAATTTGAAGACTCTCCTGGTCCTTGACCAGTAATATGGAAATTTTCCTGGCCTTTATCTGGTTCAGTCGACCGAGGACATCCCCTGGCTCATGCCAAGCCAAGTTGAAGACTTGGACTACTCTTAGTCCAAAATACATTGAATTCTCTCTGTCGTGTATGAACTATGCATTCTTGACAGACACTCTTATATCTTGTTTCATTCGACATGTATAAAATACTCTCTAAATCAAGAACTTTTTGACTTAGAGAGTATGAGACAAACTGTACGGGCCAAATTTGGACCCAAGGGTAAAATCGTCTTTCACCTTAAACCCAACAATATACAAGGCCCGAAAGTAAAGACCAGGCCCAAAGAATTCTGTATTATTGGATTATAATTGAGCCATAAGCTTAAGGACAAAACCTCTTAAATTATATCAACCACTTTTCCCCATTTTGCCTAACACAAGGCATATTCTCACATGCTCAAACTTTTATCAAATGTCTGGACACGTGGTGGGACTTATGCCAGCTGCCAAAGACGATCATTTTCATCTATAAATAGCAACGCAATTCAAGAAACAAGGAGAGGAAGCGAGACTTCTTTCTTACAAGTCTCTGCTCTCTGACATTAACTCTCTCAGAGTACTTCATCCCCTTATACACTTATCACCGCCCTCACGGCTACCAAAAGAGTCTAAGGTAACATCAAATCTTGCTTTCACATTTTACATATTTACTGCTCATTTCATATTACTGACTTGGGCGTCGGAGTGCCCCCGGCACCCACCACACCGGTGGGTAGTCTACTCCCGCTCACTCTACCTTTATCTTGCAGGATCGCTAATGCCCCCAACCTACAAATTCTGATTGTGGACCTCGGCCGAAATCCAGCTTCCACAGCACTCGGGATACAATACCACGTACCTTTGGAATAAATAATGTGCTTGTATTGATTAAATGGTTTAATGACATTTGGTTCGTTCATTGAATTCTAAATTTTAAAACCTATTAGTGGATTAATAATTTAAGAGTTAAATTGATTATATCACTATAACAACTTGATTAAATTAGTTTAATTAAGTTAATTGGTTAGTATAGACTAATCGGGATAAGTGAATAAAATTTTAAGAGTTAAAATTGGTTAGATCACTAAATTATCAACTAGTATTAATAAGGTTATGACTTTAGCCGAGCATAATCTAAGATTCATAATATATTAGTGAGATAGAAATCTTATCCTTCAAAATAGTGAGTGGGAGATGGGTATACCACAATATATCCTGCGATCTCCATTGTTATCCAGAAACATGAGATTCAATAGGCGCCTCGCGACAGCTTTGCTTTCGTCCCCCTACAGATGGTGTCCTTTTTGGGTCAATATCAGGTTTGAATTCCGAAAGGATAGGGACTCTAGATGTATCTGGTGATTTGACCTACCCTACGGCGGAACTTCACTAGTTAAGTCTAAGGGTTTTGAAATAATGGGTCACACTCACAAATAAATGATCAAAGCTTCCTTGATCAAAATAACGGTAATTGATTAATATAGGAATAAGAGTTATTTCAGATATATCAATCAATTGAGAATGTCTTAGTCTATCATGCGAATACTTGACCTACCCTACGGCGGCACTTATTAGTGGGATGATAGATAATAGTTGCATAGTAATTCTTTTAGGTTTCTAATTCATTATACATTGATCATGCATCATGTTTAATTTTATGCCTAAATGTTTGACAATTTTTAATATGCGATGAATGAATGTTGAATGCGCGTTTATTATTTTTCAGCCATGGCATCTGTAATAATCTCAATTCTCAAACAACAAGAAAATTAACCATAGATAATTATGTTAAATGGAAAAGTGACATGAATGCTATCTTGGTATGCGAAAATCGTAAATTTATCCTAATAGAGGAATGTCCGCCTGAACCGGCACCAAATGCTGGCAGAGCTGCACGTAATACCTATAATAATTGGATTAAAGCTGATAAGAAAGCCCATAGCTATTTGATAGCATCCATGTCTGAGGTTTTTGCTGCAAAACATGAGCCTATGGCGACAATATCAATGATTATGCAGTCATTACAAAACATGTTTGGGCAACCTTCAGTCCAGCAACAACATGAAGCAATAGTCTCTGTATTGAATGCTAGAATGAAGGAAGACACATCAGTCCGAGACCATGTGTTAAGGATGCAGTCTCATCTTAATATGGCTGAAACTCATGGTGCACGTATCAATGTGCAAAGCCAGGTGACAATGATCATGGAAACCCTTCCGAAGAGTTTCATGCAGTTTAAAAGCAACTGTTCTATGAATAAGTTGACTTTTACGTTGACTGAATTGTTGGACAATTATGACCCATAGCGTCACTATTTGTACAGATCATGGTGTTGTTGTACAAATTAACTATGTGACAAAGGAGATTGCTATCTTATCATTTGTGATTAGATCACCTTAGATATATAAATGATATGGGGTCCCTATGATTAGTTCCTGGATTGAGAATGATATGAGACAGTATCATCACAACAAAGGATTAATCATTAAATATCCCTAGTCAGAGTATTATCGAGATTGGACATCGGTAATGCGTAAAAGACTAGTATTGCACTTGTGCACGTTGTGAGGGCATAACGGGCATAGTTCTCATATATTTAAGTATTGGATACTTATGCAAGTGCGGTAGGAGGTTGTGTTTCACCGATGGTACGGGAAACAGTTCGCTCTGGATAGACCCCCTCGAATCCCATTGGTAGTTTGACTATGTGTCTATGGGAGTCCGACATCAGGGTAGGTGTATTTGGTCTTAACCTGAGACTTGCACCGCTAATACTTATGACAATCAATATACTTTGGTTGAGGTCGTCCAGGGCTTTAACCGGTTCTGTGTACGCCAATACTGGGTATATTGAGAATCGTAGAGTATTGGGTGTGATGTCAAGACGGAAGTATCACTCCAGTCATAGTGGAGATGATGTCACGTAGGATACGGTATTAGTGCTCTTAAGTGCTGCGCGGCCATCGGGATATTATGACTAGGTCATGTATATCCGATTATAGAGACTAGTTACCAGACATCCGACATGTGCTTCGTACGGGGCAGACACAACTCCAGCCCCAGGCCTAGCACGTGACCATCCGATACTAGATCGATATGCACTATACGATGTATACTACTACGCCTGATACAGATCAATATATTCCTGTAAGGATATTTCCGGAGAATTGGGTAGGCATGGCGCTTTGCTAGAAGCCAACCTTGTCTGTGAATCGGTAAAACGTAGTACTTGGTACGTACGTGTTCGGATAGTCCGATAACCGAATTTACTGCCAACATATCCGGAGATCTCATGGGTCGCTTCCCAATGATACACCGATGACGTATGACTCGCACTTTAATTAATCTGGGATTAATTAGAAGAGAGAGAAAATTAATCTGGGATTAATTGCGGAGATATTTTATCTAGGATAAAATATCAATTTAAAGAGAGAGAACGATTAATCTGGAATTAATCGATAAATAATATATTCGATATTAAACGAAATTGGATTTCGATTAGGAATTAAAATTAGATTTTAATTCGGGCACTTGAATTAATTTAGAATTAATTCTCGAGCGACGTGATTAGTAAATTGGATTTATTAACGAGGCATCGAGAAAATTGTTAATTTAGAATTATCGAAACCGAGCTCGGAATGTGTTTGTGAATTTACGTCGATTTTGAATCACGTGCCGCAAGTCGCATCGCATCGCAAATCACATCGCAAGTCATAAAAGTCAAATCACTTTTTGGAAAAGTAACTTTGACTCTTTGACTTTGACCTTTAAAATTTGGAGGGAAATTTTGGGGGGAAAAGACTTTTAACCTTTTGGAAAAAGTGAAAGCCTTTTCTTTTCACATTTTACCCAAGGGTAAAAGAATAAAGTAAACATTATTACATTTGTTTTATTTTTTTTTTTGAAAGCATAAAATAAATGGTAATTACTTTAATTTTTGGAAAATATATAAGTGAAATGTTTGACACCATTTTCCCTTAACCTAATCTCTCATCCATCTCTCTTTTCTTCTTCAAAGTCACGCCCACCAAGGGGCTGTGAAACAGCTTCTGTTTGCGTGAATGGCAAGAAGATTTTGGCCATTTTGTTGCAAACTTGGCAAGTGCTAGCACACCAAGAGGCATACGAAGGTGTTAGGGAAACCCACCCACGAGCCGGGAATCATTAGACGAAGATTGGAGCTTGAAATCTTGGATTCTTGAAGACTCAAAACTGAAATTTTTGAGCAGTGGACTGCATGCAGTGGGCGCACCTTGGAGGGCTGAAAAATGGTTTTGTTTGTCTTCAAATCGTCTCAACCGATCAATGTAAGTATTCCGCAACTTCTTTGATATGTATTTCACACATCTTCATGCTTGTTTGATGATCTTGGGACCTAGAATAAAACCAACAATGGCATCAAGAGCCTAGGTTCAAGCATGAAATTTTTAGGGCTTAAAATTTGGGTAAATTTGTTTTGAGCATGATTTGAATGAATTGATTGTTTGAGTATGCTTATAAATGTAATTGAAGATGGTTGGATCAATTTCATGAAAATTGATTTGGAATAATTTTCCCCAAATTCTTAGTGTGGCCGATGTGAAGATTTTGGGAATCTTGGATTTTTTGATTTTGAACATTGGATTATATAAATCATGTAAGATATTGTTAATTTGAGATTGAATTGGATTGAATTTTGAATTGGACAAATATCCCCAAATATACTCACCTTGGCCGAATACATTGGTATTTTGGGATTCTTGGAATTTTTCATTTGATTCATTGGATGAGTTGTAATGATGTTGGATGATGTTAATTAAGATTGAATTGGATTTAATTTGAATTGAACAAAATCCCCAAAATGCTTATGATGGCCGAATATAATATGCCCTTTAATGTCTTGGTATTTTTGATTTTGAACATTGGATGTGTATGAAATCATTCGGGAAGTTAATTCGATGTCGATTGTAATTAATTGGATTGAATTCAATCGGACAAAATATCTCCCTTGGCCGAGACATGTAGCATGGTGAATGGGTTTGATTTTTCATTAAATGTGTTGGACATGTGATAATGAAATTGAGCATGATTAATTGGACTAATTTGATGTTTTGGAAATATTGATTTGGGTGATTAATCATGATATACACTTTAGGTAATTAAATTGGAAATTTGGAATTTGGTAATTTAATTATTTGGGCCTTAAAATTTGATTTGGGCTTTTAAAGTTGTAATATGGCTTATTGGGCTTTGTTGTACAAAGTTGGGTTTAGGCAAATTGGATTGGATCCAATTGGGCCCAAAACCACTTCCTTAAAGCCCAAATGTGACTTATAAACCTTTAAAGTTTAATTGGGCCTAATGGGCCGAAATTGATTTCTTGGCTTATGGGGTTACTCCTTGATTGGGCTTTGGTTGCCAAGCCCATGCCTTAAAGAAATTAATTTAAAGCCCATTGGACTTGAATTAAATTGACGTTGGACGTTAATCGGGCTTTGAGACCCGTAACGATTAAATTTGGAATTTAAGTCGTAAAAGGTTTATTAAAAAGTGTAATATTTAATTTGGAATTAAATAGTGAATTAGTATTAAATACATATTAAAATTGGATTTAATGTTGTAGTTTAATTTAATTCGAGAATTCGTACTTTGAGTACTTATTCGCAAAAACGAGTTTGACTCGCGCAAAATCAAATCGTTGTTTGAACATTGGATGATCACTAATTATCAGATTAATTAATTTGATTAGATTGATTGATAACATGCTTGTGTGAATACATGGTTGTGATGAATGAATAATGTATATCGGATGGATATTAGTCGGGTGGGGGCAATTTTGGAAATTGTTGTAATAAATTCGATTTATTAAATTGGACCTGCGTGTCCAGCCTTATCACCTCTATTCTCTTTGTATTCTCTTCTCACCTATTCCCCTCAATGTAAATGAGGTTTTTAGTAGTGTAGTGTAACGGGTAGAAGTAATACAAGTGCTAGTTTGAGAGAGAAAGGGAGAGATTTGATCTAGGATCAATGTGTTAAGTATCCATCCGCATATCATTATTATTTATTTTCATATGCGCTTTATTATGTGTTTAGAATGCATGTTTAAGGGTGTATGATGATGAGACCTAAATAAAGATAATAAATTGGTAGCCAATTTGCACGCGAAAAACCCTCATCAAATATCATGCGTTTTTCCTTCCATTGAGTGATTCTTACTCAAGATCCGAACTGGCATTGGGTTGTTGGCCAAAGTCAAGCCCTTTGTCCGTCGAAGATGTGTTTGAATCACGAGAGTTTTGTTCTATATTGGTGTCTTGTCCAAGTTGTGGTTTGTTGGCCAAAGTCAAGACCACTTCTTGTCCATCGACATTGATTACGAAGCTTTCCATGGTCAATGGGTCGCGCTTGACTGGGATCATTAGGTTTGTTGTGCCAAAGCCAAGGCTTAGTTGATTCAGAGGAAAAAGGTTAGGTAATACATTGGATGTATTGGCATATATAAGATATATGTTTAGGATTTGGATATCCGCCTACTGGATCTAGGAATTGGATTAGATCCAATTGATCTTTGAGATCTACCTAGTTAAATATCATACAATTTGTTGGCCAAAGTCAAGATTGTGTGTTATTTAACGGGATCCTAGCCCACTAGGAAACACGGTTTCCCGAGTACTCGACAGAGGGTTAGAGGCTCGCCGAAAAATAGTGGGAGGCAAGAATTGAATTTGCAATATTCGTTTAATTACTTGCCATACGCGCTCGAACAAATATCATTCGTCAATATAAATTAAATGTTAGTTGGACTAATATTTAAATTGTTGTTTTAATAAGCAGTTGGACTGTATTATAGTTGATTATATAATTGGATTATAGTAATCAATATATTTGAATTAATTAATTTACAATTGATTTTATAATTGGATTATAGTAATCAATGTAATTGAGGTTAATTAATTTAAATTATATTTGATTGTATAGTTGGACTATAATAATCAATATAATACATAGTACCACAAATCGTTGATTAAATAGTTGGACTATTAGAATCAAGATGAATGAAAGATTAGTGTTTAAAACATAATCCTAGGTGAAAATGTATTTAAACGACTATATTTTAAATTGGGAATAATTTCAGGATGGTCCTGGAAATAAATAATAAGTTACTTTATTTGATAAAATAACCTATTATGCCTAAGCCAGGAATTAAGCAAATAGTAGAGCATAATCTTTGGAAGATTTATGTGATGATAACTTAAGTGCTTAATTCGATATACTTGTCATAAATCTATGATTAGATTTAAGAAGTATTAAAATTGCAATAAATAACTCTTGGAGGGTTAAAGACTATTCTCGAGGAGATAAAGTCAAACTTTGCAATTAGGTAAGTGGCGCAAGGCGCACCATACTTCAATATTCTAGAAACCCAAGGCTTGGCCAAAGGCTTCTGAAATATTTGAAAGGGCAAAGGCAAAATCATTATGATCTTCTGGGAAGATAAATGACATATCCTAAAGTGACTGCCGTTTGGATATGGCAGACATGGAGGAATTAAAGAAAGGGCAAGGCTCTGACTTTAAGAATGTTTGTCAATATTATGCCATTACTAGTATTAAAATTGGATTTTAAAATACTTAGTGTGGTACATAAATTATATGGATTGATGTTCAGAATCTGCTGTGAGCAGGATACTGACTTCAAGCTGAGATTAATCTGCGAATCGAAAACGGGACGAAAGTTGCTGTTTCGACCGTAGATACCTAAATTTAGGAACTACCCTTTTGGGTGTGTACTTAAATTGGGAACTGTTATAATGTAACTAGTTTGACTAGAAACATGATCTCCATATCAGTGTTTAATCCGTTGCGGATAAACCTTTATATTCTAGAACACTAAAGTGTTTCATTATATAAAGATGATATTGAGATAAACACATTAGATGTGAGTAACAAATTTATATTTTGAATATAAATAAATCTCAAACATATAACATGACAAATAAATAGCTCAAACTGATTTGATCAGTAGAGACTTATTTGTGGCATTGTTGTCTGGGACACAATTAAACAAGACTCGTATATCCACGCTTTTGAAGAGTGGGTACTAGGACTGATTTGACTATTCAAATAAAGTCTACGAATCTAGTTTATTAGGTAAAGTACCTGAAACGCTATTTACTTGGTAATAGTGATAGTGCCACCGATCTGTTAGCCCTATTCATAGTGAAGTAAGTGGGCCCATATCTAGCAATGCTAGATGTGAATATGAATATTTCGTGACCTTAACGGATGTGGCATCACATTATGGTTATGTGTTTCTTTTGAAGAACACAAATCGATAACTTTTGGAGTTTCGACATGAAGTAAACAAACAGATCGTCTAAAGTATTAAACCGTCGCGGTAAGACCGTAATGGAAAATACTTAAGCAGTAAGTTTCAAACATACGTGAAAGAGTATAGTATTCTTTCAATGAGGACTCCTCCCGGACACGTTAGTTTGACTGTGTGTCCGTACGGAGAAACCGAATTTTGTTGGACATGATAAGGTTAATCATGAGTCGCTCTGAGCTACCATTTCCTTCAACGGATATGCATTAACAGTGCAATACTTATTTAGAATAAGGTTCCATATAAATCTGTTTGACAGATATCATATTAGATATGAACGGGAAAGAAACCGGGTTTCTCATTCCTGATGATTTGGGTATGCTAGGCATATGTTTGGATGATACCAAACTAAAACCCAAATAGGATAAGTGCCAATTATAGGTTATCCTAGGGGAAACCATAAGTATAGTACTTTTGCATCTCACGAGAGAACAATGTTATTGTTGCTCACCATGCGGTTTTTCCTAAGAGGAATACCGATATGCAGTGGTAAGTGGGAGGATGGTATAACTCGATGAAAGTCGGAGTAATACTGTTCAAGGCACGAAGTCCTTAATGGAACACAGATAGTTCATCAAGGATGAAACTATACCATTAATCTTCGAATACACAAGAACCGCGTAGATCGGAGAGAATCAGAAAACAACCTGGGGTATGGGTTTCTGATCTCACCTCATAAAGATGTCAATCTTATTAAGGTAGACCAACCGACTACGTTTGAGGAAGTGATACAAGGTATCGACTCCCTATTATGGCAAAGTGCCATGAGTCCAAAATGGATTCCATGATACCAACTATGTTTGGACACTAGTTGATGTACCACAAGGCATTGTGCCTATTGGTACAGTATAAGTCTTCAAGGAAGACATACATGGATGGCAACATACCAACGTACAAAGCTAGGCTTTTAACGAAAAGGTATCGTTATCAACATTGTGTTGATTACGGTTCAACCTTTTACCTGTTGCCACGGTAAATCCATTTGGATGATGCTTGCTGATACTGCATATTTTTATGAAATGTGTCAGTTAAAGATCAAAATCGCTTTCCTTAAACGGAAACCTTTTGGAGGATGTTTATAACATCCTGACGATTTTGTCGTACCTAAACCAGCAAACTAGGTTTGCGGGTTGTTCGATCCATGTTTGGATTGAAGCAAGCATATGTTCTTGGAGCTGACGTTTTGATGTAATCATAATGGTGTATGATTTAATTCAAAACGAAAAAATTCTTCTTGTGTATAAGGAGGTTAGTGGGAGCGCACTGACAATGGATGTCATGTATAAAATAATGATAATATATGTTATTTCTTGGAAATGATATTCCCATAAAACAATCGGCGAAAGCTTGGCTTTCGAAATAATTCTCCGTAGAATTCTTAGGAGTAACAACCTTTATTCTAGGAATAAAGATCTATTGGGATAGATTTAAAGTTGTTAACACTCTCTGAGAAATTGTACATTTAAAATGTACGTGACCTGGTGTCTCATACGCTTTG
Source organism: Zanthoxylum bungeanum (assembly GCA_019454045.1). Lineage (NCBI taxonomy): Eukaryota > Viridiplantae > Streptophyta > Magnoliopsida > Sapindales > Rutaceae > Zanthoxylum > Zanthoxylum bungeanum. Next base: position 52,966 of record SKCR01011687.1, read on the forward strand.
AGCGTATGGAGTCACAATCAGCCAATCCAAGTGATGTCACTGGATTGATGTTAAGAACATACGTAGTATCTTAGAGAACTAAGGATGTTGTCTTAAGGATGGAGAAGGAGAACTTGAAGTGACTGGGATCACTGTGCAAGTTTCCGAACCGATAAAGACGACTATAAGTCGCAAGGTACTATAAAGTTTGAATACCGGAACAGTGAGCTGGAAATCTTCCAAGCAAGATATTGTTACCATATAAACAACAAATGCGGATTATTGCTGCAGCTGAGGCAGCAATAGAAGCCATTGGGTCGATAATAAATCTAATTAGATTAGATATAGTTCTGTTAGCAGCTGAGCTAGGCGTCAGCACAGGCTAAAGAATTAATGGTCTCATCAACGATCCAGATATATACTTCGATATTCATCTGATTCGTTCGAATCATACATCGTTGCGATGTGATGATCGTATAAATCGCGTCAGACGATAATCATGTAAATCCGCTGACGAAAACCTTTTCTCAGCAATTTGAGCGAACCGTACATAGTTCGGGTGTTAGGCACTCGAGTGACTGGCTATAGGCCAAGTGGGAGATTGTTGGACAATTATGACCCATAGCGTCACTATTTGTACAGATCATGGTGTTGTTGTACAAATTAACTATGTGACAAAGGAGATTGCTATCTTATCATTTGTGATTAGATCACCTTAGATATATAAATGATAGGAGGTCCCTATGATTAGTTCCTGGATTGAGAATGATATGAGACAGTATCAGTCCACAAAGGATTAATCATTAAATATCCCTAGTCAGAGTATTATCGAGATTGGACATCGGTAATGCGTAAAAGACTAGTATTGCACTTGTGCACGTTGTGAGGGCATAACGGGCATAGTTCTCATATATTTAAGTATTGGATACTTATGCAAGTGCGGTAGGAGGTTGTGTTTCACCGATGGTACGGGAAACAGCTTCGCTCTGGATAGACCCCCTCGAATCCCATTGGTAGTTTGACTATGTGTCTATGGGAGTCCGACATCAGGGTAGGTGTATTTGGTCTTAACCTGAGACTTGCACCGCTAATACTTATGACAATCAATATACTTTGGTTGAGGTCGTCCAGGGCTTTAACCGGTTCTGTGTACGCCAATACTGGGTATATTGAGAATCGTAGAGTATTGGGTGTGATGTCAAGACGGAAGTATCACTCCAGTCATAGTGGAGATGATGTCACGTAGGATACGGTATTAGTGCTCTTAAGTGCTGCGCGGCCATCGGGATATTATGACTAGGTCATGTATATCCGATTATAGACTAGTTACCAGACATCCGACATGTGCTTCGTACGGGGCAGACACAACTCCAGCCCCAGGCCTAGCACGTGACCATCCGATACTAGATCGATATGCATTATACGATGTATACTACGCCTGATACAGATCAATATTTCCTGTAAGGATATTTCCGGAGAATTGGGTAGGCATGGCGCTTTGCTAGAAGCCAACCTTGTCTCGTGAATCGGTAAAACGTAGTACTTGGTACGTACGTGTTCGGATAGTCCGATAACCGAATTTACTGCCAACATATCCGGAGATCTCATGGGTCGCTTCCCAATGATACACCGATGACGTATGACTCGCACTTTAATTAATCTGGGATTATTTAGAAGAGAGAGAAAATTAATCTGGGATTAATTGCGGAGATATTTTATCTAGGATAAAATATAATTTAAAGAGAGAACGATTAATCTGGAATTAATCGATAAATAATATATTCGATATATTAAACGAAATTGGATTTCGATTAGGAATTAAAATTAGATTTTAATTCGGGCACTTGAATTATTTAGAATTAATTCTCGAGCGACGTGATTAGTAAATTGGATTTATAACGAGGCATCGAGAAAATTGTTAATTTAGAATTATCGAAACCGAGCTCGGAATGTGTTTGTGAAGTTACGTCGATTTTGAATCACGTGCCGCAAGTCGCATCGCAAATCACATCGCAAGTCATAAAAGTCAAATCACTTTTTGGAAAAGTAACTTTGACTCTTTGACTTTGACCTTTAAAATTTGGAGGGAAATTTTGGGGGGAAAAGACTTTTAACTTTTTGGAAAAAGTGAAAGCCTTTTCCTTTTCACCTTTTACCAAGGGTAAAAGAATAAAGTAAACATTATTACATTTGTTTTATTGTTTTTTTGAAAGCATAAAATAAATGGTAATTACTTTAGTATTTTTGGAAAATATATAAGTGAAATGTTTGACACCATTTTCCCTTAACCTAATCTCTCATCCATCTCTCTTTTCTTCTTCAAAGTCATGCCCAAGGGGCTGTGAAACAGCTTCTGGTTTGCCGTGAATGGCAAGAAGATTTTGGCCATTTTGTTGCAAACTTGGCAAGTGCTAGCACACCAAGAGGCATACGAAGGTGTTAGGGAAACCCACCCACGAGCCGGGAATCATTAGACGAAGATTGGAGCTTGAAATCTTGGATTCTTGAAGACTCAAAACTGAAATTTTTGAGCAGTGGACTGCATGCAGTGGGCGCACCTTGGAGGGCTGAAAAATGGTTTTGTTTGTCTTCAAATCGTCTCAACCGATCAATGTAAGTATTCCGCAACTTCTTTGATATGTATTTCACACATCTTCATGCTTGTTTGATGATCTTGGGACCTAGAATAAAACCAACATGAATTACTAAGTGAGCTCACCAATTACGAGTCCATTATAAATGGTCCCCGTAGGTCCAATATCGAGGCAAATGTTGCCGAATCTTCTAAATCTACAAAGAAGAATAAGAAAGGCAATTGGAAGGCAAAGGCAAAACCAATGAAAAAGAAGAACAACAAAGGCTCTAAATGAACCAATGCCAAAGGAAAATATTTTCATTGTGAACAACAAAGGCATTGGAAAATGAATTTTCTGAAATACCTTACTGAGCTTAAAGAGAAGAAGAATACATGTAAATACGATTTACTTGTCATTGAGTCTCTTTTGGAAGAGGATGATAAATCCATATGGATTGTTGATTATGGTGTCATTAACCATGTTTGTTGTTCTTTACAGCTACTTGACTCATGGAGGGACCTTGTTGAAGGTAGCTTCATAATGAGAGTTGGGACATGGGATGTCGTTTCAGCGAAAGCAGTAGGAGTTTCAAATTTGAATTATAATAAGAGTTATTTATGTTTGAATGGTGTGCTATATATTCCTGATTTTCGCATGAATTTGATTTCTGCAACAAAACTTATAAAATGTGATTTTTCTATTTCATTTAATAATAAGTCAGTTATTATTAGTAGAAATGGATTAAATATATGCACGGGAAACTCCGAGAATAATTTATATGTATTAAGGTCGTTAATGCATGAATCAATGCTTAATACTGAAATGTTTAAGATTGAAAGATCTAAAACAAAACGGTAAAAAATTTCTCATGATGATACATATTTATGGTACCTTAGACTTTTTCACATTAACCTTGACCGGATAGATAGACTAATCAAGAACGTAGTTTTAAATCAGTTAAAACTCGATACTTTACCTGTTTACGAATCCTGTCTAGAAGGAAAAATGACCAAGAGACCTTTTACTGGAAAAGAGATAAGAGCCAAAGAAACACTTGAGCTAATACATTCGAACGTTTACGGACCGATGAATGTAAAAGCCCGATGTGGTTATGAATACTTCGTTACTTTCACTGGCGATTATTCTAGATATGAGTATGTTTACCTAATGCAACAGAAGTCTGATACATTTGAAAAGTTCAAAGAATATTGTGATGATTTTGAGAACCAGTTAGGTAAAAGTATCAAAATTATACGATCAGATCGTTGAGGAGAATTCCTTGATAGAAATTTCGAGGAATTCTTAGTGGAGCATGGAATTGTTTCACAGCTCACAGCACCTGGAACACCACAACAAAATGTTGTTGTAGAAATGTGAAATCAGACCCTATTAGACATGATGAGATCAATGTTTAGTTATAGCACTCTACCTAGTTCATTCTAGGGGTATGCGTTGCAAACTGCAATGTATATCCTGAATGTAGTTCCTTCTAAGTCTTTTTCTAAAACTCCCTTAGAGTTGTGGAATGGTCGTAAAGCTAGTTTGCGATATTTCCGCATATGAGGGGTGTCCGACACATGTGCTAAAGAAAAAGACTACTAAGTTGGAACCACGTTGACATGTGTGCCTATTTGTAGGCTATCCTAAGGAAACTAGGGGTGGATTCTTTTATAGTCCAAAAGATAATAAAGTATTTGTGTCAACAAATACTATTTTTCTTGAGGAGGATTATATGAGAGAGTTTAAACCTCGAAGTAAAGTGTTACTTGATGGTACGACCAGTACACCATTGTCAAATGTTGACAAAGACATTACACCTTCTATATCTGAAAGTCAGATGCAAGTTTATCAGGATACCATACCACATAGACGTAGTGGGAGGGTTGTAAGACAACCTGAACACTATCTATGAAATGGTGAGGTGCAAGTTATTGCATCTTGTGATGGTATAGATGATCCATTGACCTATCGTAGTGTAATGGAAGATACTGATAAAAAGGAATGGCTCAAAGCCATGAACCTCAAAATGGAATCTATGTACTATAACTCAGTCTGGGAACTTGTAGACCAACCTGATGGGGTAAAACCCATAGGTTGTAAGTGGATCTACAAGAGAAAAAGAGGAATAGATGGGAAAGTACAGACTTTCAAGGCTAGGCTAGTGGAAAAAGGTTATACCCGGAAAAAGAGAGTTAACTATGAAAAAACTTTCTCGCCAGTAGCCATGCTTAAATCCATCAGGATTCTTCTTTTCATTGCCGCATATTATGACTATGAGATTTGGAAAATGGACGTCAAGACTTCATTCTTGAATGGAAATCTTGATAAGAGTATCTATATGGTACAATCAGATGAGTTCATTACCCAAGGTCTAGAGCAAAAAATTTGCAAGTTGCAAAGGTCCATTTATGGACTTAAGCAAGCATCTAGATCTTGGAAAATAAGGTTTGATACTACGATCAAGTCTTATAACTTTGAGCAGAACATTGATGAGCCTTATGTCTACAAGAGCATCAGTGATGAGAAGGTGGTTTTCTTTGTGTTATACGTTGATGATATTTTACTCATTGGGAATGATGTAAAGATATTATCAGACGTGAAAATCTGGCTAGCTAATGACCGGTGCTTACACACGCGTATAACGCAAGCGCACGTATCGTTCAAGTAGTATAAAAAGTATCGATCACACGAGGACTTAATACCTAATCTATTAATTTTATGAGGTCAAATGATTACTAGTATCTAACAGGTTAATTGATTGATTTGAAATGATGAAGGTTTTGAATTTAAAAACAAGTAAATAAAATTGCTCGAATGTAGGTTTAAGAAAATTCAATATTAAAAATTATCTAGGGTTGTGATTTCTTCCAATATCATTTTAAAGATGAAGTGGTTATTTTATGTTTATGTAATAAATCGGTTTACTAACCTGGAACACTAAATTATGCAAAAGCCTCCGTCGATGGTCAGACGCAGATACCCAGTTTAACCCAATTGAACCATATGTCTATGTCAACCAAATTATCTGGATTCATTAAGTTTAAGTTCCAATTATGGCTACCCCACCCGACAGGTATATGTCTATCCTGTAAGGAAATCTATTAAAGGGTTATCTATCCTCAAGGAAGATCGTGGACTATTAAGTCTAAGGCTGAAACCTAAAATTCCTTTGTCAAGTTTATTTTAGATTTACCACATCAATCTTATTAATGGTCAATTAACAAGACGCATTAAGCTTAAGACTTAATAAGTAAACCTTTAAATTACCCAAACTATAATTTAACCCCTTATAAACCGGTGATATTGGATTTCATCACAACCCCATATAACTGGCTTAGTTACGACACATATTTACGAGTAGTAAAAAAAAACTTAAATAAAATAAAAGACATAAAATAAAATACTGAAAATTAAATGCTGAAAAGTAAATGCTGAAAGTAAATTGCTGAAAAGTAAATTGCTGAAAGTAAATTGCTGAAAAGTAAATAAAGTAAAATTACAATAAAAGAAAATGATGAGGTAAAAAGATCCACTTTTATTACTTCTATTTTAGATATCTCCCTTAATATAATATATTAACTTTGCAAGATAATTACCAACCAGCCATATAGGCGGTATCCAGATTAACTCAAATTAATAATTAATTACCAACCGACCAATATGGCGGTATCCTCGTTAAGTCAGGTTTTAACTAGTTTATATATTATAATTAAGGGAGATTAATCTAAATATTAGTAATAAAAGTTTTACCTTTTACCCCAGCAAAGGGGAGTTACCTCATCATTACTGAAAAGTAAAAACTGAAAATTAAAGAAAGAAAAGTATTGTGCGTAAAAGTAAATTGCGGAAAGTAAAAACTGAAAAGTAAAGAAAAGAAAGTGCGAAAGCGGAAATTAATTACTGAAAGCTATAAATAAACAAACAAGATACAATCTTCTTAGTATTCTTAAGGAATTCCTTAGAAGAAAGTATGAATTTTACAAATGAAATGGCTTGGTATTTATAGGCAAAATTTTGCCTCCATCAAATCCATTATTAATTGCTCCACTAATTGCTCCACCAAATCCATTATTAATTGCTCCACTAATTGCTTATCATGTTTGGTGGTGATTTGATAATTTTTATTATTTATTTATTAATTTATTTTTTGCTTTGAAAATGATTGAAAGTGACTTTAATAATTACACACAACACTCTTCTGGATGGTTCATCAATTTCGGGCATGAAATCTTCAGAATTCGAAATTATTTTGTCTTTAAAAGTTGTATATCTTTGAGTCTTATTTAATCTAGAACTTGAATCAGCTCAATCCGATATCGGAGTAAAAGGTTATGCCCAAAATACAACATATGCGCAAAACTGGAATTTCCAAAACTGCACTTCGTTAAAACACCCTTTCAAGTTTCCAATCTCTAAAATTAATATGTCAAGTCCAATTTTTGCCCTTATTTGACCCACATTTCGTAATAAATGATTTCATTGTGTCCCAATATTATTTTATCTGCAAAATAAACTAAAACATATCAAAACGTTCATCAAAACCGAGAAACTAAACAAAATATTAAGTAAAAGGGGCGGTAAATATTGATATATTTTCCGCTCATCACACCCCCAAACCTAACATTTTGCTAGTCCTCGAGCAAAACAACAAAATAAAATACAAGAAACAATTAAAATTAAACTAAGCCACTTTCGTAGGGATCACGGTTGCATTTAGCGTATGCAACAAGCCTTTAAACCCCTAGGTGTCCCTAGTGGACAAGTTATAGTCTCGTGAGGGTTTACAGCAATGATACCCACAAACATTTTACAAAAGTAAAAAGGTAGTAAAACTAATGCACACAAAAGCAAAAAGACAAGAGAAAAGAGAATAAAGAAAGTTAGTGACTAATCAGGTGAAACTTCTACTCCAAGTTACTAGTTGTTTTGTTTATTTCTAAATTACCGAATAAGTAAATTCTCCGATTATATTTACCATTCTCCATATACACAGTCGACAAAATATTAATCAACTCATTTTTGCCCACAACAGTCACAAGTGTAGTTGATAAGAGAGTAATATTTTTGTCCTAAAGTTTTATCAGAATTCACATCTTTTTGTAGCAATGGAATAATTTTTCTCAATTTTCTGATTTTTTTTCTTTGATTTTTGATTTTTTTATTTATATACAATATCTTCCATCTATGTAGCGAGCTTTGGGTCGGTGGCTCCCAAACCAGTTGGCTTTAGGGCACCAGGTGTTAAGACACCCCTACAGACTTAATTACTCAGACTTCAGATATATATATTTTTGCAGCATCTTTGATCCATATAGCGAGCTTTGGGCCAGTGACTCCCAAACCAGTTGGCTTTAGGGCACTAGGTGTTAAAACACCCTTACAGACTTAATAACTTGGATCTCAGACTTTTTTTTTTAGTCCATCACTTTTTGAGATGCTTTCTCCAATTAAACTAGAGCACTAAATTTTATAAACTTTTCAATTACAACTCATGTATGTATGTTACTATGCATGTTGATAATATCTGCTAACTGAGCATATGAAGATCCTTTTTTAGTCAGTATTATGGAGAATTCACAAATTAAATAATTCAAAAGGAAATAAACAAAAATTAACTTGTTCCAAAATAGGTTTGAGATACGTCTCATGAGTGGAAACTCCTTACTCAACTATCTCTACCAATTTCACCTTTTTAGTCAACAAAAAAAACAAAAAAAAATATTTTTGTAATTTTTTGAAAAATTTTCAATTTTTTTTGTATTTTTTGAAAAATTTTGGACTAAAAACAACACACAACTAAAAAAACAAGATACTAATCAACTAATTCTCTCCCCCAAACCTAAATGAGACATTGTCCCCCAATGTGTTAAACAGTAGAAGAATAGTTTAGAGGATAATACCTGGTTATCTTAAATTCTACAGGAAATCAAAGGTTAAGATCCAGATTAATCTGACGCCTCTTACCACGATCGTCCTCAGACCAATTTATCTTTGAAATGATAGGGTCAACTTGTGGTTCATAGGCTAAGAGTTGTTCAATTATATCCGGAGCAGTTCTGGCAGTAAAGAGGAGTTTTTTTAAAGGTTTTGACACGAACCCATTTCTCCGGGCATCATCAAGAAATACACAAAGAAAATCATAAAATCCATCAACGTTAAACAGCCCAATTGGTTTCTGGTGTATGTTTAAGTTCGCCCAAGATAGCACTATAAAAATTCCCTCCAATGTACCCAAGCCACCTGGCAAAGCAATAAAAGCATCAGCACGATTAATCATTTCTACCAGTCGTTCAGACATACCTGATACAATCAGTTCCTCTCCGTTTGATGGTTCAATAAGATTTGCTTCTGCCAAGGGTTTTGGGATGATTCCCAAAACGTGACTGCCTCATTCTTGTACGGCTTTTGAAACGATCCACATAAGTCCAAGATTGCCTCCGCCATATACTAAGTGCATATTCTTTGCAGCTAAGACTCGACCCAATTCTTGTGCTGCTTATACGTATTGTGGTTTAGTACCAACACTACTACCGCAAAACACACAGATGTTTTCAACTCGTCTTCTTGAAGTGGCTTCCATGTTTTACTCTGGATGTCTTCAAAAGTGCAATGATGAGTTGATTTTATAAAACCTAAAAAAAGGTGAGTAATAATAGCACAAGTATCTTCCAAAGGACGATTATTAGTTAACAATAAAATAAATAGTGATATTCAAAAAGGTCTGGATCCTGTCGGAGAAAATAAAAGAAAACAACAACACAAATTACAATTATTAGGAAAAGACAAAGAGATATAATATGTACAAGAAAATTAGCGGCTTGATTGACGTCTATGCGTCAGGGACAAGCTTCCCATCCAATTTTCTTATAAACTGGCAAACATAGTCTTTTTGAGTCAGATTCCCAAGACTTAATTGTTGTCTTTCTTTTTGGAATTGTGTATGTAATTTGCGAATGGCTATGTGAACATATCCACTGGGATGCGTCTCAAGAGTTGAAGATATATCATCTAAAGACTCCTTACTCAAGCCATCCCTAATGAATTTAATTTTGTCTTCGCGATTATCAGACACCATTCCTAAAGAAAGACAACGAGTATTGCAATTCCAGCGTGCACATTTGTAACAAACACCCATTTGTTTAGCTCTACGTTTCTTTGCATAGATGCTTCTTCCAAAACCAGGCAGATGTGAAATAAAAGAGTCAGAAGACTCACATGCCAATCAGACTCGTGCTTCAATTACCCAACGAATGTCATTAGGAACACCATGGATTGTTAGTAATCTCATCCGTTCCAAGCGAGCTTTGTAGAATTTCATCAGAGAGTTTTGAGGGAGAGAATGAAATTGCTTGTGAAGATTTACGAGAACTTCTTCCATCCTGAAATGTCTTAATCTGCAAAAACTAAACACACAAAATTTAAATCACACCAAATCACAATATATACAAAAATTGCATGGGTTGCCTCCCTGCAAGCGCTAAGTTTAAAGTCGTCAGCTAGACGTGACTGCTCGAACGTTTATGCTGGATCTGAAAGTGTGACACTTTCTTTTTGTCGCTCAAATGATTCTCCCCAGTAATGCTTAACACGCTTGTTTTTAACCTTGAAAGTTTTGTTGGAGTCAGGATCATGTATCTCAACGGCTCTGTCTGGTAAAACCTTGGTGATCACAAATGGACCTGACCACCGTGATTTTGGCTTCCATGGGAAGAATTTCACCCTTGATTTGTTTAACAGTACCTTCTGCCCTGGTTCCAGTTGTATGCGCACTAACTTCTCATCTTGTCTCTTCTTGGCCTTTTCTTTGTACAATTTGGCCTCCTCAAAAGGCTGATTGTGAAATTCCTCCAATTCGTTGAGCTGGTGGAACGTTTTCTCTTTTGTTGCTTGTAGTGCAAGAATTGGCTTTTTTAGTGCACAATACGCTTTATCTTCAGGCTCCATAGGCAATTGACATGTTTTAAGTTTGTCAGTAGAACTTTGCATTGCATTGGAGTTCTGAATGGTACATTGTATCACATCAAGTCTGAAACATTCATTTTTCTTTTCATCATCTGGGAAATTCATGGCCTTGAAAACATTGAATGTTACTTCTTGGTCTTGTACCCTCATGGTTAATTCTCATTTTTGTACATCAATAATGGTTCGACCTGTAGCCAAGAATGGTCTCCCAAGGATGATTGGCACGTCTGTTTCTTCCTCCATATCAAGGACAATAAAATCTGCTGGGAAAATGAATTTGTCAACCTTGACCAGCACATCCTCAACTACGCCTCTTGGAAATACGAGCGTTCTATCAGCAAGTTGTAGAGAGATTGAAGTAGACATTGTTTCTCCAATTTGCAGTTTCCTGAAAATAGAAAAATGCATCAAGTTAACACTTGCACCTATATCACATACAGCCTTACCAAAGTCATGTTCTCCTATGGTGCAAGGTACAGTGAAACTGCCAGGATCTTTCAACTTTGGAGGAAGTTTTCTCTGAATGATAGCGATGCATTCTTCTGTTAATGCTACTGTCTCGTAATCTCCCAATCTTGGCTTTCGTGAAAGAATGTCTTTCATAAATTTGGCATAGCTGGGCATTTGTTCCAGCGCTTCTGCAAGTGGAATGTTGATATGCAGCTTTTTGAACACCTCCAGGAAACGAGCAAACTGCTTGTCCATTTTGTTTTTCTGAAGACGCTGAGGAAAAGGTGGAGGTGGAGTGATCTGTTCTTTTTCCTTTGCTTCTTTTTCCTCCATATGTTGCTTTGTTTCTTTTGGAATATCTTCAATTGTTGCCTTGATTCCAATATCTTTGTTGATTTCAGTACCGCTTTTTAACATGATGGCATGACATTGCTCCTTTCCATGTTCCTCGGATTTGGTTCAGTGTTGCTAGGAAGGGTACCTGGCGGTCTGTAACTCTGAGCATTGGCCAGTTGTCCCATTTGATTTTCCAGTGCTTTAATAGAGGCTGAATGGCTTTGATTCAATGCTACTTGATTTTGAACCATAGCTGCTAAAAATCATATTTTGCTTCTTGCTTCTTCAACTGGGCCAGCACTTCTATTATTCCTGGTTATTTTTCATGCTCCTGGCCTTTGTTCTGTTGCTGGATCTGGCGGGGGGTGGGTTGTTCATTGCCCTGAATTATTGCTCCATGAAAAATTGGGATGATTCCTCCACCATAGGTTGTAGGTGTTGGAATATGGATTATTCCCCGTCTGTTGAAATTGTTAACGTAGTTTATTGTTTCTTTATGTTGAATTGGTTCTGGTGCTCCTTCATATGGTGAACTTGTGGTTCCAATGATGTTCACAACTTGCGTGCTAAGTGTTTCTAGACATTTGTATATCACATCCAGCTTGGAATTTAGTGCTGTGTTGGCTCCAACTTCATAAATTCTTGCAATTCTTTGGATCATGCTCCTTTCTGTTGGCCTAAAGAATTATTGTTGGCCATTTCTTCAATTAAGTCTCAGGCCTGATATTCTCCTTTTGCCATCAAACCTCCTCCAGCAGCAGCATCAATTGTGGTTCTCATTATTCCAGAAAGTCCATTGTAGAAGGTTTGGACTTGTAGCCACTTTGCGATCTCATGATGAGGACATTTCCAGAGTAAATATTTGAATCTTTCCCAAGCTTCGCAAAGGGATTCTGAATCTTGTTGTACAAAAGATGTGATGTCATTCCTCAACTTTGCAGTTCTTGCTGGTGGAAAGTATTTTGCAAGGAATTTTATGGCTAGAGTGTTCCAAGTTGTGATGGAACCTACTGGTAGTGAATGTAGCCAAGCTTTAGCTCTGTCTTTCAGGGAAAATGGAAAAACCCGCAGTCTCATTGCTTCTTCAGCTGCTCGGTTGTAATTGAAAGTATCGCAAACTTCCAGGAAGTTACTGATGTGGGCATTAGGATCTTCAGTTGCATTCCCCCCAAACTGTACTAACTGCTGAATCATCTGGATGCATGTTTTGATGTCACCTGCATTTGCTGGCAAGGGAGGAAGTACAATACAAGAAATGAGTCTGTCAACCACTGGAATGGTTCTGTCTCGAATGAGAATCGGTGGTGCAACAATCAAAGGTTCAGGTTCCATGTTAATAATTGCTTCTTGGCATTCTCGCCTTTCGTTCTCAACTGTCTGATAGTTCTTTCAATTTCTGGGTCAAGCGATCGAAGTTCAAAGCTTCTGGTTCGTCTCATGTAGTTTCTGAGAATCTGAAACACAAGAAAACAAAAACAATAAGTAAAAAGAAATTAGATACAAGTAATGTATCTAACCCCAAAATAATAGTGAAAGATAAATAAGTCCCCGGCAACGGCGCCAAAAACTTGACCGGTGCTTACACACGCGTATAACGCAAGCGTACGTATCGTTCAAGTAATATAAAAATTATCGATCCCACGAGGACTTAATACCTAATCTATTAATTTTATGAGGTCAAATGATTACTAGTATCTAACATGTGATTGATTGATTTGAAATGATGAAGGTTTTGAATTTAAAACAAGTAAATAAAATTGCTCGAATGTAGGTTTAAGAAATTCAATATTTAAAAACTATATAGGGTTGTGATTTCTTCCAATATCATTTTAAAGATGAAGTGGTTATTTTATGTTTGTGTAATAAATCGGTTTACTAACCTGGAACACTAATTTATGCAAAAGCCTATGTCGATGGTCAGATGCAAATACTCAGTTTAACCAAATTGACCATATGTCTATGTCAACCAATTATCTGGATTCATTAAGTTTAAGTTCCAATTATGGCTACCCCGCCCGACCGATATATGTCTATCCTGTAAGGAAATCTATTAAAGGGTTATCTATCCTCAAGGAAGATCGTGGACTATTAAGTCTAAGGCTGAAACCTAAAATTCATTTGTCAAGTTTATTTAGATTTACCACATCAATCTTATAGTGGCCAATTAAACAACGACGCATTAAGCTTAAGACTTAATAAGTAAACCTTTAAATTACCAAAACTATAATTTAACCCCTTATAAACCGGTGATATTGGATTTCATCACAACCCCATATAACTGGCTTAGTTACGACACATATTTACGAGTAGTAAAAAAAAACTTAAATAAAAAATAAAAGACATAAAATAAAATACTGAAAATAAATGCTGAAAAGTAAATGCTGAAAAGTAAATTGCTGAAAAGTAAATTGCTGAAAGTAAATGGTTGAAAAGTAAATAAAGTAAAATTACAATAAAAGAAAATGCTGAGGTAAAAAGATCCACCTTTATTACTTCTATTTTAGATATCTCCATTAATATAATATATTAACTTTGCATGATAATTTCCAACCAGCCATATAGGCGGTATCCAGATTAAGTCAAATTAATAATTAATTACCAACCGACCAATATGGCGGTATCCTCGTTAAGTCAGGTTTTAACTAGTTTATATATTATAATCAAGGGATATAAACTAGTTATTTCATTGTTAAAACGTCATTTCAAGTTTCCAATCTCCAAAATTAATATGTCAAATCCAATTTTTGCCCTTATTTGACCCACATTTCGTCCTAAATTATTTCATTGTGTCCCAATATTATTTTATCTGCAAAATAAACTAAAACATATCAAAACGTTCATCAAACCGAGAAACTAAACAAAATATTAAGTAAAAGAGGCTGTAAATATTGATATATTTTCCGCTCATCAGCTAACCAATCCCAAATGAAAGATTTGGGAGAGGCAAGTTATGTACTTGGGATCCAGATCATCTGGGATCGCAAGAAATGACTGTTAGCAATGTCTCAAGCATCTTATATCGACAAGATTCTTGTACGATTTGGTATGCAAAATTCCAAGAAAGGTAATTTACCTTTCATGGATGAAATTCATTTGTCTAAGGAACGTCTCCTAAGATACCTCAAGGAGTTGAGGAGATGAGACATATACCATATGCTTCAGCAGTTGGAAGTCTTATGTATGTTATGTTATGCACGAGACCGGACATCTGTTTTACAGTGGGAGTAGTCAGTAGGTTTCAATCCAACCCATGATTAGATCACTGGGTAGCGGTGAAACATATTCTCAAGTATCTTCGGAGAACGAGAAATTATATTCGTGTATATACAAGTCAGAATATGATTTTGAGAGGATATACATACTTTGATTTTCAGACGGATGTCGATTATAGGAAATCAACATCTGGATCAATGTTCACCCTAGGTGGTGGGGCTATAGTATGGAGGAGCATAAAGCAATCTTGTATTGGTGACTCCACCTTGAAGGTTGAATATGTAGCAGCTTGTGAAGCAGCTAAGGAAGCAGTCTGGCTCCGTAAGTTCTTGGCAGATCTGGAAGTTGTTCCAGATATGGATAAACCACTCACACTTTATTGTGATAATAGTGGTGCAGTGGCGAACTCCAAAGAACCAAGAAGCCATAAGATGTGTAAGCATATTGATAGAAAATATCACCTCATCAAGGAGATAATGTAGAGAGGAGATGTCGCTGTCACGCAGATTCCATCCACAGACAGTCTGGCTGATCCGATTACAAATACCTTATCGGCTAAAGTGTTTGAAGGTCACCTAAAGGGTTTAGGATTACATGACATGTCTCATTTTCTTTAGTCCAAGTGGAAGATTGTTGGGATTTATGTCCTAAAGCTTCATGTATTGTAAAACGAAATTGATTATTGTAATAATAATAAATGCATTATTCATTTTATCAAAGTTGTTTGATTTATATCGCATATTATCCAATTGTCTTGTTTACCTTGATTAATATTGTACCTTCAGACTTAATGTATGTTTGATGAACAAGAGGGTTTATGTCTGAAGTGAGTAATCTAAATAGTCCATAGAAAGCAAACAAATAGGGAACTTTGTTTGTGGTTTATCTATAGCTGCGGTTCATTCTATACTTATATGACGAACTTGATATGGGATCGTTTATGTGGTGACATGGGAGTAGAGACACCTTGTATGATGAGATCATATAGGACTGGACTCAGATAAATACAAATTTCTTTTAATATCCGTTAACCGAATAAATTCATTTTATCTAATAGATGGTCATATATGGATTCGATCTTAATCATGTGTGTATTACGAACTCCTGCATGACGGGCTATGTCATTTGATTTACTATAGTGAGATTGGTGTTGCATTCAAGGCCAATAACTACGTATTTTGGGGATATGGTTTGGTGTGTAGCTGTGAACGTTTGACATAGATACGAAATTCATTCATTCTTACGAGAAGCAGAAGAATATCTTTTTTAACAGTTGATTCAGGACTTGAACAATTTGAGCGCTCTACTTTTCTATTACGAATAGAAAATTTTATATTCATAATTGTTATGAATTAATTGTTCATTATAGAATCAATGGTGCTTAAGAGACAAAATATTTAGAGGGGTTTAACGGACTTTCGACCCGGCTCTATTTATGATATATTCGTGAAAGGCTATATCCATATGTAATGACTATATCGATGGACACCGAAGATGTTCTGTTTTATTTTATCCATGTAAGGTAACGTGAGTTCAACTTCGAGTTTTTAGTGGAATAATACGGAGTTAATAATTCGTGATATTTGATTAAAGAGTTTAATTAATATTTCAAAATTATTGGAGCTCGAAACCGTAGGTCCATTTGGTCCCCGTGCTAGCTCGATTAACTGTAGCAAACCTAATATAGTTTGATTGTCTAATAATATGCTCACATTATATTTATATATTATTAATGAGATTAATAATATTTATTGTCAGAAATGAAAACTATGTTAAATTAGTTTAACTTAATGTTTTCTAAAATTATTTGATTATGAGATAATCAAGTCAGTAATAATTATGAGATAATTACTACAACATAATTGAAGGTAATTTATCATTATTGAGATGATGATTTTTATTTACCTAAGGAGACAAAGACATATGCCTTACCATATCATCTAAGCAATTATGTATATTAGGTGGCTTGTATACCCCCAATAGTTTTGTCATTAGCTAATGAATTTTATGCTTTGGTATGACCTCCACATTTATGTGTTTGCTGTTGAAAGAAAGCATTAAATGCTTAATGACAAAGTCATTGTCTTTAACTTATCATTTCTTATGCTTTGGTATGATATTCACATTTTTGTGTTGGCCATTGCAAGAAAGCATTAGATGCTTAATGACAAGGTTAGTTGGCTTGTGTAAGAGAATATAATCTCTACCATTTCTCACTTCTTAAGTTAATATTTTGCATTCATTCACACAAGTGTTGTGAGAAAGAATTTGAGAGAAAATAAAGAGAGTTGAAACATTCACAAGTGTTGTGGGAGTGTTTGAAATTCTAAAAAGACAAACATCATTGTGACATCTTAATTCTCTAAATTGTTTAGAGGTTTGATCTTTGTGAGTGAAGCCCACACTTCAGTTTGTTGGTTTGGAGTCATAGTTCGAAAGATCGAGTGGTTGATCCAAGTGTTAGACAATAAATGATTGATCTTGGCTAATACAACAAAAGGGAGAAGGCAAAGAAAATTTTAAAGATCCACACCGTAGCCGATGCCACCACAAGCAACTTCCGCCGCGCTAAGAAAAGTCATTTCCAACACATTTACCAATTATATAGGTATCCAGTCAGTCACGAACTTCCATCCCTCGGAAAAGACTTAGCATATACCAACCCAACCTCTATACCACTAGATCATATGAATTAGTCATTAATAAACTTATTCCAATAACACATATCTACACATACAAATATAAATTTAGAAATCATGACTTATTTCATTTGCCGATCTACCATACATAAATTATTCATAACATATCATCACATACCAATACAAATACGTGTATCAATACTTATACATATATTTTTTCATTTACGTATACATATACGTTACACATTTATACACTTACATACATAAACACATGCATATAGACATTGAGCTCGTCAATTACTTCACTTTATATCATAGCAATAACCAAAAAAATCCATTCATGTGGTGGCCGATTACTTAACCATACATAGTCTCGCACTTCTTTCTCAATACCATCCCTTATCTATTTTCGTTTTAACCTAAACACTTCAATCTCACACACACACACACACATATAAATAAACTTTCAAGTATTCATCACATGAGTTACTTACATGGCTTCGCGAGCACTCCGGGTTCTAATCACATCTGTCAAAACAAATGGCGAAATGTCATCAGAAACACGACTTAAGGAGTTCTTGACTAAACTACGATAAAATTTCGGACCTTTCCGGAATAACCAAATCAAGTCCGTCTTCAATACTTTCAGTTTCAATAATCTTAAAACACCATTACAAACTATTCCAAGCCACTAGTTCACCTAAATTCTCGGTTTACGTATTTTTGAAAAATCTTCCGAAAAAGTTTCTGCAAATACAATGGAAAGATCCCGAACCCTCTGAACCTATCCAAATTTATCCAAACATGTTCGTAATATCATAAATAACTCATAACTATCATTAAAATCAAAACTCATCATTCTACGCAAAAATCGACTATTATCGAAAACTTACATATTCTATCGGATCGATCAAACTCGTTCCGTTTTCACTCGGATTCTACCGATTGCTCATATTCAATTACGCTACTCTCTGAAACTATTGGATGCATTCGAACATTTAACGGAAAATTTTAAATTTGCAGATTTTTACCGGAAAGTCTTACCGAGATTTAAAGGGCATATAAGGACTCCAAAAGATCCCACAAACGCGTTGGAATCGACATAATTTCGATCAGAGTTACTATTCACCATGAGTCATTATTCATCTGAATCTTCTCCTCTCGTTTCACGTGCAACCGAGCACGGATCGGAAAAATCGTGACTACCATCTTGTAGTACTCTCCAATAGCTTCGATTTGGCGGGTGACTCGAGCCGTGAAACGAAGCGACGAGCCAAGATCGGAAAACCAATTTGCCGTGCGTTTCTCTTCTTCCTCTCGCCGTTGCGGGCGTCCTGGGCGCTGCCTCCGGCCACCACAAGGTTTGGGGACGTGGGGGGTCGAGTGTGTGATTCATTTGGTTTTTTCCTGCTTTGTGATTAACTTGGGGTATTTAAAATAAAATTTTTGAAAATTACATTCTGACCCCCGTGAAATTACAATCAGGCCCATATCATGGAAATTTCTCGAAAATTCATATTTTTAAAGCTCTTCTAATGCAAATTTCGAAAAGTGTTCAACATCAAAGTTGTTCGTCTCGGAAAAAAGAGTCTGATGGTTCAAGAATAAACTCAATCAAAGTTCATTTGATATCTTTATAGCCGAAACAAGAAATTTTTACACGCATAACGATAAAAATAGAAATCGCATAGCCGGTTATCGAAACCACGCGTTTTCCAACGCGATGAAGTTTCACTTTAAAATATTCCGATCTATTTTTCAACACAAAAACTCTAATTTTCGAATAGCATCTTGTTCCGAATTCCAAACTTCAATTCAGAAATCTTCTAGAACCGTTCCAAAAATATTCGGGATATTATTATGTTATACATTGTTATGAGTTTCATATAACTTTTCAAAATAAATTGATCACAAATATAACATGTTTTAATATATATAAAATAAGAGTTATTACTGGAATTTTATGTAATATTATATATATATAATATAAACTCGTGACCATAATGTGGTATTATAAAATAATCAAAAATGATATTTATATAATCAATTATATAATTATATGTATTTGAAAAATACTTTATTCATTTTTTTCCTTTGTGTTTTTTTTAACAAACATAATTATGTTATTAATTATTGACATATCATTGTCGTAAAAAGATTAATCCACTGTTTGATAAAAAATATTGATTAAAAATATAAATTATCTTATAAAAATCATCCTAATAATATAGACGAACTTATAAACTCATCAAATTATGGATGGAACGGCAGAATAAGTAGCAGATATTAAAAGAGAAATCTCCTATTCTAAACTAATCCACGTCAGCAACGGACTGTGGAAAGCGAACACTGCTAAGTGCTATTCTCGATTTCCCGTTTTCCCTGATCCCGTAATCTTATCCCATCTCATCTTCTCATCCATCGCAACATCTCGTAATAACCCGTTCAAAATTTCAATGACCTAAATTACCATTTTCTCTTCCTAACAAAATATCTTCTCCTCCTCCAATTCGAATTCAATGGACCCTCCTCTCCCCCCACCGCCAGCTGTCACTCCGATAACTACTTCCGCCACCATCGCCGCCCCCACCCCTCCTTCTCTCAACCACAACCACCCTCCTTACGCTCAGGTAACATTTTACAGCTTCAATTATTTTTATTATTTTTTAAAATTATAAAAAAAATGTTATTTTTTTAAAAAAATTTATTTTTGGGCTTCCTTGGATGGCAGATGATATGTGAAGCAATTACGGCGTTGAAAGAAAGAGACGGGTCAAGCAAGAGAGCCATAGCTAAGTACATAGAAAAATCATACGCGAATCTCCCACCCACTCACTCGGCCTTGTTGACTCACCACTTGAAGCGTTTGAAGAACGCTGGACTTGTCGTTATGGTCAAGAAATCTTACAAGCTTCTTCCTTTATCCGGTTCTGATGCTCCCTCTCCCGCCACTACCATTCTTCCAAGTAACGGCCTCCAAATCAACAATAATTCTGCTGCTGCTGCTGCTGTTACTGTTCACTCGACCCGAGGACGCGGGCGCCCGCGCAAGCCCAATACTGGTCCGGGTATGGCTGTTGGTAATCCGAAGCGGGGACGGGGACGGCCGAGGAAGACGGATGGCCCGGTTCAGCAACGTGGGCCTATAAAGAGAAGGGCCGGCCGTCCTAGGAAGCCGAAAACTGTCAAGGGACGTCAAGTACTGCAGCAGCAGGCACAGGCTCAAGATCAACTCAATAACGTTACCGTTACTTATGTTACAAGTGGCGCCAATGTGCCTGTGCCAGTACTGAGTGGAGTGAGGCGCAGAGGGCGGCCGAGGAAGGTCGGTCCAGCCGTTGATGCTGGTGGGCCGCGGCGGGGGCGGGGGCCGAGACCGGGAAGGCCTAAGAAGGTAATGACAACTTGTTGCTTTTTCATTTGTATAAACATTGTCATGACATCTAATTACATTATTAGCATGATATCTAATTAATTAAGCTAAAAGCTGAGCAAAATGTGAAGGTTATGGCATGAATCTGAATTAGGGGGAAGTCCAAAAATGTTTTCCACTCAGAGTTTCAAAAATGTATGATTTTAACATTTTTAAAGTAGTAGTTTTATAATTTGTTTGCTTATTTTCGGATAGAATATGATTACACTTTTGTAATTTTGAATGAAAAATACACATTTTTATAATATCTGATGAAAAAAATGATAAAAGTCAAAATTTTTGTAATATTTTTAAATATTCGCCTGACTTAAGTCGGACCGGATATCATTTCCTTTTCAATTATTTCTTGGTGATATGGAAGAATGATATTTTCTCTAAAATTTTGGATGAAAATTTACACACGGTAAAAGATTTTGATTTTGACTCAACTTTGCTCAAACTTCAAGTGAGTATATATCACTTATTTTTATCAATTGAACAACACACTGCATAATTAAGTGGGTTTTGGGTGATAAGAGACTAAGAGCAATACTAGGCATACAAACATATTATATAATTTCATCCTTACATGTTAATTGCTTATTATAGAATTTGGATCAGTGATTTAAAATCATGATTGGACTAGCCGGACCGGTTAAATTGGGACCCGGTCCAAGGTCCATTTTGGATGACCCTTTCAACTCGGGTAGGAGTTGAACCGGCTTCAGACCCGTTGGACCGTTCGATTCAACCGCTGTACCGGTGACCCAGTCCAGGTTTAGCGAGTTGAAGAGGCTGGTTTTTTAATTTTTTATTATTAATTTATGTTTTTTTTATATCTTTTGTAAAAAATAATAAAAAAATATAGTTAATAAGTGATCCCAGATCGTCCCGCAGTCCGACCTCTGACCCTTTCCCAATCCCGAGTCCATGAACTGGACCGGGTTTTTTATTATTATTTTTTTAAATTACAATTGACCATGTCTACTGTCTTGCCATTTCGAAATAAAAGAATCTGTCGGCATTATCCCAAGCAGCAGAAGCTCAAGCTCAAAGCATTGCAGATCTTAAGAGCAAGTTTGAATTCTTTGTAAGTTAAAAATAAGTTCTTTTTGTAGTGCTTAAACTATGCCACCAAATTTTTCCAGGAGCGTGCATTTATCTTACAATTATGTTATTTGCAGCAATCAAGAGTTAAGCAAGTTGTTGCCGTGCTGAAGTCGCAGATAACCAGCGAAAGCCAAATCAGTGCAGTTGCCGCAATTCAAGAACTAGAAGGGCTTGCATCAATGGACATTAACATTCCATTGAAAGAGGATACTCAACCACCAGCGCTTCAAAGTTAGTAACATTGTGAATTTGTCTGTGATGCGTAAGGAATCCGGTTGCAAGCAAACAGAGGTTTACTACTTTTCTGACTGTGACATAGGAGGTGAAAAATAAATTCTGTAAAAGAAATAGGAAGTTGCAAATCTAATTTTTATAAATTTCCTGTTGTTATTTGTTGTTAGTATGCATGATCCTTAGTTTGTGTTTTTTTTGTAATGAATTCAAATTTTAACAGCCTTTTTCGTTTGATATTTTGGATGGCTGAATGTAGGTAAAAAAATAGTTGTAAAATAAAAGTGGATTGTGTTTTGTTAATATGATTTTTTAATAATATTTTGTGCAAAATTAAATAAATATATTAAGTTTTTTCATTAAATAATTGGGGTTAACATTATATTGGCATAAAGGCCATAAACGAGTGTTTGCTTCCACATTACTCCAACAATTATACCATACAGACCTTTGAAAGAAGAAGAAGAGAGAAGAATTAGAGATTCTTTCGTTTTAAGATTTTGTGTCATATGTCAACGGGAACGAATTCACCGCCGTATGGCTGACCGGCGAATATTGTTTTTTATTATTTCTTGATTCAAATTCAAATTAGATAATTGTAACCATATACATACAAAATGACAGAATTAGTAAGTGTACGATTAAGATTGAACAGTTTTTATATTCTTTTTCAATCAGAAGAATGCTAAACATACACTAAAATTACAACCCCCAGGTCAAATAGGGTGAGTGTATTAATTCATATTCAGCACGTGGTTTCGCTCACCCCTTAATTTAATAGTTCAGATTAGACCTTGGAGTTTTAGAGCTTGCGAGTGCGTTCTTGATTTTGGTGCTTCAGAGAGCGAGGAACGGGTTTGACTCATCAGGAAAACCAAGAACGCACTCGCAAGCTCCAAAGCTCCAAGGTCTAACCTGAAATGTTAAATTGAGGGGTGAGCGAAATCACGTGCTCAGTAGGGATTAATGCACTCACCCTAATTGGTTTCACAAAAACCCTACATGGTTAGTGTGTGTATATATATATATATATATATATATAGATGTGTGTGTGTGTGTGTGTGTATCCAGCAAAACAGTAACGAGGATTGGACCCGGCCAAGGTTCCGGTTCCGAACCCTAACCGAACCGGAACCAGAACCGAATTTTACCAGTTCGGTTAGAGTTCTTACCCCAACCGAATCGTAGGAACTGAACAGTTCCTACGGTTCCAATCGAAATCGTTTGGTTCCGGTTGGAACCGTAGGGTTCGAACCCATCCCCAACGGCTACTAGCCATCCCCAACGTTAATAAAAAAATTGAGGATTTCCCAAATTGCCCCTAATAACATTAATAAAACGGCTAATTTTAGGGGCATTTTAGGTATCACAAAAATATTCTAAAAATGTATAAATAGAGGTTATTTTTCATTATTTCAACACACCAATTTCTCAATTCTCAGTTCTCTCAATTTCTACAATTCTCTCATTCTTAATTCTCTCATTTACAATTACAATTTATCATTCTCAATTCTCTAATTTCTTAAACAATAAATGACAAGCTCATCTGCGAACACAATGTCAAATGTGCCAACCCAAGAGAACGGCCCTAGTATCGGTTCACGGAGAAAAGAAGTTAGGTCTCGTTCATAGGATGTTTTCAAAATTCATTTTCATTTAATCATACTGCAAATGAAGGTCCAAGAGCAGTATGCAATTATTGTGGGGTTTCTTATAAATTTACTGGTGGATACGGCAATATGCACAAGCACATGGAAAGACATCATGCCGTTGAGCTTGGACTTGATACGACGCAAACTCAAATGGTCAGGTACGCATCATCTAATAGAGGTGCGAGTTCTTTAGATTTATTTAAATATTTTGATGTTAAAAATAGAGAAGAATTTGCTAAATTAACTTGTATGACACATCTTTCTTTAAGTTTTGGTGAAAAACTTGCTTTTACTAATTATGTTCAAAATGCTTTAAATCCTTCTACTTGTAGAATGACTCGAAATACAACAAAAAGTCAATTTTTTAAATTATACAAAGATGGTAAAATTATTTTAAATGAAACATTTGGAGATATTAAAGGTAGTCTTTCTATTTGTTCTGATATTTGGAGTGACCATTGGCGAACACATTCATACATGAGTGTGACTTGTCATTTGATTGATGCATCATGGAACATGCAAAAATGACTTATTGCATTTAGAGTTTTTGATGAACAATATACTGCACAAAATATTTATAGAATGATGAAAGTAATTTTTGATGAATATGGTTTATTAGGTAAAATTTTAACAATTGGATTTAATAATGCATCTGCAAATACTGCATCAATCATTGATTTAATAGAAATATGCTAACCAAATTTAGGGGGTCGATTTTTTCATGTTTGTTGCACATGTCGTGTCCTTAATTTATGTGTTCAAGATGGTCTCGAAAAATTATCATATTTCATTGATCTTATTAAGAAATCACTTAATTGTATTTGGTCATATTCTCAAGTTATGAGAGAATGAGCCAAGTTTTGTAAATTAAATGGTATTAAAATTTTCACGAGATGTTCCAATATGTTGGAATTCAACTTATTTTCTTTTATATCAAGCTTTGCAATACAAAGATGCATTATGTAGTTTTTTCTCAATATGTTCAACATATCACACTTTTTCCTAGTCAATGGGAAATTTGTGATAAAATTTTAGAAATTTTAAAAGTTTTTAATGATGCTACAAATATTTTTAGCGAAGTTTATTATCCTACAACACATTTATTTATTCTTGAAAGTTTGAATATTGTTGGTACTCTCGATGAGCATGTTGAAAGTCTTGATCCTAATGATATTGTTTTATTTGAAGTTATTAATGTTATGAAACGAAAATGGTTGCATTATTTTAGAGACATTATTTTACTTTATCTTATTGCTGTTGTTTTTTATCCTAAATTTAAATTAGAAGGTTTGAATAGTGTTTTACAAGCTTACTATGGATATTTAGTAATATTAGATGAAAATGATATTACAAGAATAATAGCTAAAATAAAAATTGATTTAATCGATTTATTTAATGATTATATTAGAAGATATAACTTGCAATCAGTAGGACAATCTAGTAGTAGCGAACTCGTAATGCAAACAAGACTTAGAGCAGGTGATCGTTGGTTACTACCACGAAATAAAAACATAGGGATAACACGACTAATAACCCAGAATTAGATAATTATTTATCTACAAATTTCGAGTTTTCAACTGAAATTTTAGTTAGTAAAAATTTTCAAATCCTTGAATGGTGGAACCGACAGCAAAATATATATATTGTATTATCAATTATTGCTAAAAAGATATTGGCAGCACTTGTTTCCACCGTTGCGGTTGAGCAAGCCTTCAGCATGGGAGGAAATATATTGGAAGTTAGACGGTCTTCATTACATCCAAGCACTCTAGAAGAAACAGCATGTGTGGATGATTGGACCCGAGCTGATCTGAGGCAACAAGAAGATGCCCCCGATGAATTTGAAGACTTGTTCGACAATGCATCTGCAAGTGCAAGTGGAACTGGAGCTGAAAGATCAACATGCACTGATAATGATGATTGATAATTAAATAATTGTAAAATTACAATGAGGAAATATCTTAAAATTGTAATGGAACTACGTGAGCTTTGATTTCTCTCACCCCTGAGGGTTCGTAGGCAACTTAAGTTTTAAAAAATTTAAATTCAAGCTCTTTAATTTAATAACTTTATTTTTAATTTTTATACAAGAATTTTATTTGTAATTTAATGTAAGTTTATTATATAAATTCAAATTCATAATTTTAAATTAATTTTCAATCTCAATCTTTTTATTTTAAAAAAAAAGAAAAAAAAAACGAATGGAATCGGAACCGAAACCGAAACTGAACCGTTCGATTCCGGTTCTGGTTCCACACTCGTGGAATCGGGAACCGGCCTGTTTGACTCTGGTTCGGAACCGTACCGGACCGGTGGCCAGGTCTATCGAGGATGCGAATTAAGAAATAACTATAATTTATACATTGTATCAATATAAATAAAAATATACATCCTCGACTACATTAATCTTTAAAAATGTGTGAGTGATATGCCACACGGGGCTGCGTAATCAGACTTCCAACACTGGAGCTGTAAATAAACAACGTGCCACATGGGCCACATAACCGGTCACCTCAAATAGGAGCCATGAATAATCAATGTGCCACAACAGGGCCACATAACAAACATGATCATATGCCACAAAGGGCTTCTCATGATCAAATGCCACAACAGGGCGATAATAAACAAATCCTGCTGATTGGTGAAATTACACACGTAACGCAAGCGCACGTATCACTCAAGTAGTATAAAAATATCGATCCCACGAGGACTTAATTTCTATTTTTGTTATTAATTATTGATTCTATTTATTTACATGTATCTAATTAAAGGGAGAAGAGAATGATTGTTTGATTGGTTGGTTGAATGTGGATTTGCTAAATAAATAAAAACACAAAAGAAAATACTAAGGAAAATAAACAAAAGACACAAACATCTAGGGTTATGATTCCACACAATATTATTCTAATGATGAATTGATTCTCTTATATATGTGTAATAAATCAGTTTGTTAACTTGGAACACAAAGATATGTAAAAGTATTTTTCGATGGTCAGATGCAAATACCCAATATAACCCAATTAATCATATGTCTATGTTAACCAACACTACAAGAAAAAAGGCCTTTACTGACACTAAGGTTAGTGACACTAGGCTAAAAGTGTCAGAAGACGTGTAAATGGGCCTATTTCCGTGTTTTCACTTAAATATCAATAATTACTGACACTATGGTATCAGCGATTTTAGTGTCAGTAATTACTATTACAATAGTATCAGTAAGAATAAAAAAAAAAAAAAAAAACGCGTAGTTGTCTGGAGTCGAACCAACACCTCGCGGAAGTGACGTTTTTCGCATATATTACTGACACTAGAGTATCAGTAAATTTAGTCTCAGTAAATTAATGATACCTTATTACAAATTTACCCTTAAAATTTTCAATTATTTATTAAGTGTATAAGGATATATTAGTAATTTAAGTTTAACTTAAAAATTAAAAAGTAAAAAACTAAAAAATCTAAAGACTAAACCTAGCCTCTCTTCTTTCTCTCAAACGAATTTAAAGTTTAAACCCTAAACTCTCTCCACTCCAGCCGCCTCTCGCAGTTGCAGTCGACCAGACCTTCACCATCTCTGCATCTCACCATCCATCGCTTGAGCCGCGACCCATAACCGAGCCTCACTGCATCTCACCATCCATCGCTTGAGCCGCGACCCATAACCGACCAGACTTCTGGAAAATTGAAGAACACAGACGAGAAAGCAAGATCAACAACAACCAATCAATACTCGAAAAACAAGAACAGAGCCACCGTGACCAAGACAAGATCCAGAGCTAGGCGACTCAAAGACTCTTGGGGCAGTACAAGTGTTGATCAACACTTTCGAAGCTCCTGCACGGCAGAGGAACACTCAAACAAACGCAGACACAAACCCTAGGAGACACTCTCCCTCTCGGCAAACAATGAAAGAACCCTAATCACGCCTCCAGCGCACACTGCTCACAAGATCCACACACGGCGATTCACCATATTGAAGGTAACACATATCAAAGAACCCTAAATCTCTCTTGCATCTTGGATTCTCTGTTGCGCTCTCTCAACCCACTCATGTATCTCTTTTGTCATTCTTATTGGTAGAAAAAACTGCAGACTTGGGTTGTCATTCTTTTGTCATTCTTTTGTCATTCTCTGTTGCGCTCTCTCAACCCACTCATCTTGGATTCTCTTTTGTTATCTTACCAGACTTGGGAGAAAAAACTGCAGAGAGCTGATAAATCAGGCACGCTTGTTTCATTTGAAAATCTGGACCCATGCTATACATCATGTGAAGTAGAGGTATTTTCCATATTTCTCCTTTTAACAGCTCTTGTTTGGAGAAACTTGGATTTAGAATTTTGATGATCATAACTCTAAATATATTATGTGTTTCCTCATTTTTTTTCCTACTCTCGATGAATTTGGTGAAATTTAAAATTTTAAACATTCAAGCTGTGGAAACCTTTAAAATTGATTTCATTTTTTTCATTCAACTTAAGATGTGATATTTTTATCTCCTTGTCTATGTGGCTTTTTGTAGTTGATTTCATGAGTTAGAAGATCCATTTTTTTCGAGGCAAATTTTGCAGTAGGATGTATGTAGTAATTATTCTTTGAATTGATTCTGGATCGGGGATATGGAGCAGCCTGCTGCCTCAAAATAGCCATTTATTCATACAACTATAAACAACTTATTACACAATGTTGGATTAACACACTTTGAATGGCTGAGATATATCAAATATGCCAAAATTCCGAGTCATAAGTGTAATGAGTCGGATACTTGGACCGAGTGGATTATTTGAGTTTAACTATAAAAGTAATCTGGCTTATCTCAATTTCTGTATCTGAATTCTCTTCTTCATTTTTCCCATAAATCCTTCTCTTTTTAGGATCTGATTAGGCAGGCACTTGATGAAGAAGTTGAGGCAAAAATGCTACAACGCAGTGCTCATTCCAACCCAAATTATGGTATATCATCTTGTGGTTCAACATTGTTTGCATAGTTATTAATCTAATAATCATACACTATACTTGGTGGTTGATCTTTGACTCAAATGCTGGGAAAGTTCACACACACCCATTCATATGTAGACTGGTATATACATCTGAAACAGGTAAAGCTCTTGTCATTTTCAAGTCCAAAGATCGTGCAGAGTCAGCAATATCTGAATTATTGAGCAGATGCCTTATGGTAGCAGATGGGAGGTACTTTATGTCATTTTTGCAATTTGATTCTCACTGTCTGAAAGGAATCATTATCTTCTTACTTGGATGATTCACCCATTTCAAGCCATTTAATTAATGGAAATAGTTTAGGACTTCAGATAATTTCCCCGTCAAATTAATTAGAGTTATTATATTATTAATATTAATCAAGTTCATAAATATGAACATAATAATCCTAAAAATAAGCCAACCGTTGAAGAATATAATTTTGCAGTTTTATGAAGATTTTATCATCATCTCTGCAATCAAGTTGAGATTGAGGATGTCATGCAATTTATTTTTGATCAACAGGCAGACAGCTGAAGTAGAGAAGTTGCAAGAGAGACTGTATGACCAACAAGAAACAAGCTAATAAACCATCATAAGGCAAGCTGAAGTACAGTTGACTGTAGAGACTCTTGTGGTGAAATATTCGTGGACTTGCAGAACCACAAGTACTCAAAGGTGAGCTTCTTACTGTTGTACCCATTTTTCGTTTTTTCTATTTGCAGGATAACTCATGGCTTCTTCTCTTATATGTTCCTGGGATTATTTTCCAACTTTGAATGCTCAAGTGTGTGTAAGCTTATGCTAATATTTGCAAGCCCTTTTTATGCACTGTAGTATTTTGATATATCAGTTAATTAAGTAGTAGATTACTAGATTGTTAAAATCTAGCAAAACCTATCCTCCAGACTTAGAGGATTTTATGTTGGTCATGAGTTAAAAAAAAACTAACGTGGCATGGGCACTGTGAAACAAAATGTTGCCCGATTATTGGCAATTTTACTGGTAACTTTGGATTTACTAGTCCTATTATTTTCAAAGAGTTTATTGTGAATTGGTATTAAGCTTGAACTTATATTAGGCAGCTCTTTTGCATATCTGAGGGCTGTCATCTTTTTCTTTCTCTGACGCTTTTATTTTGAAGTTCCAATTCATACTGTGAGAATTTCAAGCATTTAGAACTTTTCAACTGTGATGCTTTTTGTTGACAGAGGTAGTAAATTCCATTTTTACCTCAACTTGTTTCTTGACAGCAAAAACTTGAAGAAACAATTAAGTATCCAAGCTTTGAGGTATGACTTGGTTTGTCATGTAGTATACAATGACATTAAGTAATTTTTTTCTCTCTCTTGCTTTTTTTATTTAGTACCATTCCCACATTATTTGCCATGTGATTATTGAACAGAAGCTTTATCAGAGAAGAATACACAGTCCTTGCTAATTATTATTGAACCAATACTTGATGTGGGTTAAAAATCATTATAAGTCTAAACTATTTATCAACTTCAATACACTTCACTATGTTAATTAGTATGTTAATTCCCTTAATCTATAATGGGCTGGTCCTCTCCTACTCTCATTTTCGTAAGCTTTTGATAATATTGTGACGTGATAAATAATAACATTTTAAGGCCAAGATTTACACACTTTTTTCTTTTTTTATTATACCACTAAAACACACATATTTATTGGTTTATTATTTGTCTTGTAATTTCCATTGCATTCTTCATAACACTTATTTTTTCTTATTCAACAACTTTCCAACCACTGCAACGTCTGAACTCTTCCATTGCCTCAATATGTTACCTGAGTGCATGATCCTTCACATGGTCCCAATGTATATTGTATTAGATCATGTCATCTGATAAACTTCATCTGGTTCATGAGATCCTTTTATTTCAGTTTTATGTCCGTCTATATATATATATGTGTGTGTGTGTGTGTGTTATTGATTTGTTTGTTTTGGTGATTATGTAGCGGTATGAAAGATACAACTTGTTATTATGGATGCCATTTGGTTTTTTATATGCATGCTCTTAGGTTGTTGGTATGGTTATTGTCAATAAGTGCTTTATGTGACAAAAATTAGATTAGGGTTATATTTTGTATTTTTATTTGGATGTATTTAATGTTTTTATTTATGAAGATATCGATTTTTTTTGGAAGTCCATCTAATTCTTAACATTTGGTTTATAATTTCAGATTTTGTGCCAGATATCATATTGTTGGGGGATTGTTGCAGGCTTCTCAACAAGTATCATGAATTTTGGTGGGGGCATGACATTTTGATGGGACTTTAAGAGTAGTTTTTGAAATATATATATGTTAATTTAAAGATTGTTTATGGAGTTTTTGTATTCATCATGTGATACTGTTGAATTGATTAATACGATTAATCTATTATATTGCGAATTTTATATAAATGTAATTTTTTAGTTTTTTATTTCATTGAGTTGGTATATATATATATATATATATATATATATATATATATATTTTATGATTAATTTAATTACAAAAAATAGGAAATATAATTGTGAAATAATACGATTTTTAAATTTTAAAAGATATTGACGGATATTGATACTATAGTAACAATAATTACTGACACTAAAAATCAAATATATGCGATATACTGATACTGCAGTAACAAAATTTACTGACACTATAGTATCACTAAATACTGATGATATAGTGTCAATAATTTACTGACACTAAAATAGTGTGAGAGATTACTGATACCATAGTGTCAATAATTTTCTGATACTACAGTATTAACGTTTACTGACACTAAGAATCACTGACACTAGAAACTAGTGTCAGTGATTTCTGGCTGCGGCAACACTGACACATTTATATAGTGTCAGTAAAACCCTTTACTGACACTAATTTAGTATCAGTAAAAGCCTTTTTTTCTTGTAGTGCAAGTTACCTGAATTCATTAAGTTCAAGTGTCAATTGTGGCTACCCCCGCCGAACAGGTATATGTCTATCCTGGAAGGAAATCTACCTAAGGATCACCATGCCCCAAGGTGAGATCGTGAGCTATTGAATCCAAGGCTGAAACCTAAAATCCATTTTCCAAGTTCATTTTAAGTTTACCACATCAATCTTATTGGTGATCAGACAACAAGAAGCATTAAGTTTAAGATTCAATAAACAAGCTAAAACATCACACATAATATAATTAAATCAATTATTAAACACGTAAATATTATGCTTCATAATTTCCCTAGAATAAAAATAAAGTGATATGGTTATGGGATCCACTTTTAATATTTCAAACCTATGAATCTCGCTTATTATACTATAGAATTTGTCAATATTATCCAATTAAGTCCAACCAGCCATAAAGACAGTATTATTATTTGTCCACAAACCAGCCATATAGGTGGTAATCATCTGTCACCTAAAGACCGACCATATAGGCGGTGTCACATTATGTCAAATAAATAAAACCAGCCATTAAGGCGATATCAACTTTAATCTATATTATTAAATTACAATTTCCATATTATAAATTAAGTGAGATTAACCCATATTATCATATTAAAGGCTTCACCCTTCCCCCAACGGAAATTAATTACGAAACAAAAAATAAAGATAAACAAACAACTATTATTATAACTAGAAATAAAGGTACATAATTAAAAATACAAAAATGTAAACAAACAAGATACAGTCCTTAGATCCTTATATAGAACCTTAAGGAAAGTACGGAAATTCTAAATGAAATCAGCTTCTATTTATAATCAAAAAATCTGGACTGGCGTCGCGACGCAGAATGGCTTGTGCGTCGCGACGCATTGACGTGTAAACGTGTTCTTGTGAGATCATGACATGTGTCTGCGGAGCGCCGTACGTCGCGACACGTAAGTGATCTACGTCGCGATGCGTGCACAATAAATGTCGGCAGACTTTATAATAGAGGCACGACGCGACGCATAGAGACATGCGTGTCGCGACACGTGAGCAGTGAATTTCTATTTTTGCCTCTTTTTTTTTCGTTTTTCGTTGTTTTAGCCCTGAGTTGATTTCATTGAGTCCTAAATCTTTATTTATCTGCAAAACACACAAAAACACATCAAAACGTTCATCAAACCCGAGAAACCATACAAAATCTTAGGTCAAATGGGCGGTAAATAGTGATATATTTTCCGCTCATCACCTGCACAGGTTTGGGACTCTCACCCAGGGACGCGTCATCACCGTCCAAATAGCGCCACTCGAGGTCGTATAACAGTTGCCGCAACGGGTCAACCGGGGTCTATAAGGTGGGCAAAAATGATGCTCCACACAAGCAAATGTCACAACGGGGTAATATGATAACCAAAATATGTGCCACAACGGGGCTCCACATATACCAATTTTAATATATCTAATTTTAATATTTTTAGCCGATCCAAGTCCAATCCAATTTATATTTACACTACCATGCAGATATTTATAAAAATAAAATAATAAAACTCATTATGGTCCTGTCATGCCGCCCAATGAGTCATTTCACATTTCCATAAAATGTTACTAATGTTAAAACGCATTTAATATCATTACATAGGCATAACATAATGATATACATATATATAATTTAAAACCACAATTAAGATGAGTATTGAATCCCTACCTCAACCCCATGCAAGAAGCGTGAAATCGATCTCACAATGATGCTAAACGTGTTCGTACTATTCCGTGGGTCTAACAGCTACAAAAACTCTTTGGGCTCATCCGGCATTCTCTACGAGACACATATGTATCACTGACCAGTGACTGCCCAAAGATCACCCAAAAATGACATCTCGAAACCTGTGATGTAAAACGCATCGAATCAAACTCTCGCATAAATCTAACGGAAAACCGGCATAGTTCCATTTAAAACACGAGCTTTCCATTTACAATCCAATACCACAAATGCCCACCTGGGGCCTACAACAACCACTCATCCATACTTCACAATCAAGGTCATAATTCGAAAACAACAATCCATAACTCAAACTCAAATCTCAATAAAATAAATAATCCAAAATCAATAAATAAAACACGTAATAAAAATACGACAAATACACAAAATTAGAGTTTAGGTCTATTACCGCACAAAATGGTTGAACCAACGTGTCAGAAAAGTCAAAAAAGAGGTTCTGCCCAGACACGTCGGCGCTGGGCCTTCACACGTCGGTGCGTGGAGCACACGCGCTGGCGCGCCGCCACGCCGCTGCCACCAGAATGTGAGCGTCGTCGTCCGAATCCAATGGCGGTGGTCACTCATCTAACAGAGCTTCGGTTTTCCATGAATCACCCAAAAATCATCGAAATCTTCAAGCCACAATCTCATCGGAAAACGGCCACCTCCGACGACACCACCACCACCAAAATGCTCCTCACGACCTACTATATCTTTCCCCCAGCTCACTCGCCGGAAAACACCATCACCAACCAGATCTCTCCCTCTCACGCATGCATGAATAAGAAGGAGAAAAAAAAAAGAAAAAAAAAAGAACATAGAGAAGATGCAGCGACGTTTTTTGGGAAAAAATAGAAAAAATAAATTTTTATATATGGGTTGGAAAATATCAGTCAACCCCCTGGATTTTGGGTCAAATAAAAAATGAAGCAAACTTGTGAAAATTGATCATTCAACCCCTAAAGTCAAAAATTCAAACTTTGACCAAAGAATTTTAAGGGAAAAGACAATAATACCCTTATTAAAAATTTGGGAAATTACATATTTCCCTCCTTAAAAGAATTTCGTCCCGAAATTTAAAATACACAAAAGGATCTTCAACATCATGTACGGAGGTCAAAAAGATGAGAGTGTCTCAAGCACTTCATCAATAAGCCCGTAAGCATGATGCCATATAAGGCCAGGTCACACAAATGGACCTACTAACAAAGTATTGCCCGCTTTGGGCCTCACAATAAGGATGGATCTCAAGTCCAAACCCTACACCTTCACGACTTTGTTCGTGGTACCACTGGTTCCTGACCCAAGAAGTAAAATGGACTGAGAAGCTGAAATTGAAAAACATATGCACAAAGTTGCAACAAGATTGAAATTCCAAAACATAACTGTAAGCTAGGACGGAACATAAAAATGAAACATCGCAACGTGGTTGCACGTAAATGTTAAAAATTGAAAAGTACGTAAAGACATAAAACATATAAACGTAATATGAATAAGTAACATGATTCAAAATTACGTAAACATGACCTCAAAAGACATGAGTCGTTTCAACGTCAAGCAAAATCTGACTTAAAACGACTTAACGTCAAATGAAGACATAGAAACACATGTAAATTGTAAACATGATTACAAATTGTAAAACATAACATAAGCTGAAATCGAATAACATAACGAAAACGTAAACATGAACTTGAATACGAATGAGTCTATGAGGGTGATCAATCCCAATGAGGCATCACGAAAGACATAAAAAACGTCAAATAAAATCATGTAAATGTGACATGTAAGCTAGAATCATAAACTGTATACATGAAATTACAAAGAATGTCAACTGAAAACTAAAATCATGACACACGAAAGACGACGGCTGAAAGCATGTAAACATGACACATGAAAAACGCAAGTTGTGAACATGTAAACATGATACATAAAAGACGTCAATAAGATGGGATAATGATAACATGACTAAAAAATTATAAAATAGAATATGAGCGAAATTTGAACTACGCAGTAAAAACTCAAACATAATATTGAAATCAGGATCAAAAACTGAAATTGAAAATGACAACGTACATTTGAAAATATAAAACGAGCTGGCACATTAATCATAATATGACACGTACTGGCTTATGCATACAAGCTCGTATATTGGTCATTACCTATTTTGGAATAGGTGTGGAATGAACATCATCCGAACAGAATCATAGTCAGTACGTCTGTGGGAACACAGAAACTGGGCGACGCATGCTGTTCCGGGCTCGCGGCCCGGTTGGGAGTACGGAGTAGCCCACTGGGGACTAAACCGGAAAATGATGGAGTCGCCACCCGGTGTGAACCGAGACAAAGATTTAAGGCCGCACTCACCCCTCGCAAGGAAGACCTCAAACCGTTGGGTTCAGAATGGTTCCTTACTTGTGCCACTTGTAATGAAATGATTTGTGCAATAATTTAACCAAGCCTAAGCAACATTTATTTCCAAGGATAATTTACTCCTAAGTTTGCATGCATAAGTACAAGGCTCATATCTAAGTTTGCATATAACCTATGTCCGAATTTGCATACAACCTATTTGCAAATAATCTATGTCCCAATTTGCATGCATAAAGATAAATATGGCTAGCATGCAATGTCATAAGCACATTACATTCGATCATAGGCATGCCAGTAGATAATAATTGTACAATCACGCATAAAAGCAAATTGGAATAACGGCGAACATGCAATAGCACACGGCAATCTCATGAACATACTTCGATCATATAATGCGGAAAATAAAGAACAACCTAGACATAATGCAAAGTCCAAATGCAAAATAAATGACTAATCATGCTAGAAAATGAACAACCAAATAGGCTAAATCATGCTTAAGAACCAAGTAACATACTAACGGCCTAATCATGCTTGAATACCATCTCATGAACACATCAAATAGATAAATGCATGGATATAAATAGTATGATTGATTACATGATACAAGAGAAATCACCTAAGAAACAATTATGCATGACATGTAATGAAAAAGACTCAGTTCAGTGTATGCGCATTCGTGTAGCATTTGAAAACGCGTTCGAACGGTAAACAGAAGGTTCGCGTTCGTATAGCGTTTGAGAACGCGTTCGAACGGGACAGGACCTGATGAAACAAAAAGCATTCGCGTTCGAGTAGCGTTCGTAAACGCGTTCGAACGGTAAACAGAAGGTTCGCATTCGTATAGCGTTCATAAACGCGTTCGAACGAACTGAGACAGAAAACATGCGTTCGTACGACGTTCTGAAACGCGTTCGAACGGGGTTACAGTAGTGACCTCAAAAAAACAGTAAACAACATGACACATACGTGAACGGGTGAATAGATGACACCTAATAAATAATAACGGGCTACAAGGCGCGGTAAAGCATCTTGGTAAAGGATTTTAACCCCTCGACATAGAGGACCTTTAATCCAACTTACTAAGCCCATGCGCTAATGATATAATGCATATAAAATAAAGACAACGTTATCAGACTTTGTATACCCGATTGAACACATCTTACATTAAACCGAATATACGTCATCCGACACGGTGTAGAATCGTGGTAAAGGATTTTAACCCCTCGAAACGGAGGACATTTAATCCAACTTACTAAGCCCATGCGCTAATGACATAATGCATATAAAATAAAGACAACGATATCAGACTTCGTATACCCGATTGAACACATCTTATATTCAACCGAATATACGTCATCCGGCGCGGCAAAGCATCGTGGTAAGGGATTTTAACCCCTCAAAATGGAGAACCTTTAATCCAACTTACTAAGCCCATACGCTTTATCTCATCATTACACAAACAAATAACATGCAAAATTTAAATAACGGATAATAAACGAATCAAAACAACATAAAACAAAATATGCGCCGTTTGCTCAAGTGGTACGTGGAGTTGTATCCCAAGTAGAGACCGCACTACCGTCCATTCAGATTCGGCTACGGAATTTATGTCTGGGTTTCCATCCTATATACCACAAGAGGCGACATATTTTCCATTTTATTAAAAGCCACAACATGCATCCATGAACGACTCTCATACGAAATAAATAACTAAAACGATTAAAAGATGAATAAAAAATAAATACGAAAAGTGCCCTCAGGTCTAACCTTTTACGTCGACTCTCGGAAGTATCGTACACGGTCATCGGAAGGGTGGATGCTCCGCAACTACTCCGGTTCACTGGTTCAACATTTTCTCTCGCTGTTTCGCTGCTCAAGCTACCGTTTTCGCTCCATTTCACTGTTGTTTTGCTGCTGTATTTTGGTCATTATTTTTGGTGTTTTTGGCTACTATTTTTGCGGTTAAAGGGCTGTTGTTTTTACGATAATTTCAGGGGTGCATGGCGCTACTTTAGGGCTGATTTTCGGTGAAACAGTGAGCAGTTCCAGTGACCATTTTTTCGGTGGTGTAATGGCTGTTTTAGGCTGTAAGTTTCGGTAATATGGGGCTCCTGTATATGGGTTATTTTCGATGATGTGTGGGCTATTTCAGGGGCTGTATTTGCGGTGATTACAATGGTCTTTTGGTGATGAGAGGATGCGGCAATGAAGGTGTGTTTCAAGGCTTCTTGTTGGACGGCAATACAAGGATTTATTGTGTGAATTATGTGTATCAGCCAGAGGGTGTGAAGGTTGGAATTGGGTTTCTTTTATAGACAAAGGCTAGGGCTTCTCCTTGTTTGAAAAGGAAGGAATCATTTAGTGTCCTACAAGGAAACCAAAAGATTGATTGGAGACAAGATTTGGTTTAATTAGGAAGCTAATATATTTGATTGGGGGACATGTCTTGGCTAGATTAGGAATATGATATATTTAATTTGTTTTATTTAGGCATGATATTTGTTTAGTTAGGAATATAATAATCTTGATTGATTTTAATTAGGCATGGTTTTATTTTAAATTGGTATATGATTTTTAGATTTTATTTAATTTCGTCATGTGTTAAATATGTATTTATTTAATTTGGATGTGTTTTATGGGCTTTGGTGGGCTAATTGGGCTTGGGTGTGAGGCTAGCAGCAAAACCAGAAATACTGACACCGTTCGAATGCCGATTCGAACGCTACATGAACGCCCGTAATCTGCTTGATGTTCGAACGTGGTTGCGAACGCAGCACGAACGAAAACAGTGAACTTGTGAAATGAATCTGATGACATACTTATTCTGAATTTCCCATTCCGACGTCCGTTTCCCGCGACTTCCGTGACTTAAAAGGTAGTGTCTCCAAATGAGACTCATCATAGGGTCTTATATGCAAAAATGCAGTGCCTACAGTCATCCCCACTTTGATGGGACTTGTGTAATGTGTAACAGTGACAATCCTATCAAAGTTATGCAATGTATTTTTACTTACCTGGCTCGCCAGCTGCCACTTGACTTGCCATGTGTTGAGTTGAGTTGATTTGGTGGTGAGGTGCTGCGACCCCTGGTTCATTCCCGAACTGTGCTCCATTTTGGAGCGCCATTTTCGGCATCTGTTGTATGTGTTCCATTTTGGAGCGCCATTTTCGGCATCTGTTGTGTGTGCTCCATGCATCTATTGTGTGTGCTCCATTTTGGAGCGCCATTTTCGGCATCTGTTGTGTTTGCTCCATTTTGGAGCGCCATTTTCGGCATCTGTTGCTTGATGAGAGGTGGCTCATTTTTGAATCGTTACTTGATGAGATGGTCTTTACCGCTACAATCCTGCGAACAAAATAAAAATTATATGTATGTGATATGTATGCATGTATGCATGGATGCATTATGTTGATGTGGGCCTCGCCCCCAAACCGATACCGATGTGGGCCTCGCCCATGAACTGACACTGATATGGGCCTCGCCCCCCAAATTGATACTGCTATGGGCCTCGACCTTCGAGACTCATCCCCAAACTGATACTGATGTTGGCCTCGGCCCTGGGACTCATCCTCAAACTGATGCTGATGCGGGCCTCGACCCCCAAACATATATTGATATGGGCCTCGCCCCCAGACTGATACTGATATGGGCCTCGCCCCCAAACTGATACTGATGTGGGCCTAGCCCCCAGACTGATACTGATATGGGCCTTGCCCCAAACTGATATCGATATGGGCCTCGTCCCCAGAATGATACTGATATGGGCCTCGCCCCAAACTGATATTGATATGGGCCTCGCACCCAGACTGATACTGATATGGGCCTCGCCCCAAACTGATACTAATATGGGCCTCGCCCCAAACTGATACTGATATGGGCCTCAACCCCAGACTGATACTGATATGGGCCTCAACCCTGGGACTCGTCCCCAAACCGTTGATGTCATATTGATGCTTCTGATTGTCTTTCATTTGCCGCTTTCTCTCTTTCTTCTTCAAAACCTGTGAACACAAAACAAACACAAAACAAAAAAAGGAATGCAAAATATGTTACGTGTATGCATGTATGAGTGAATGAGTTTCCCATCCCGTTGGGTTAGGTCTTCCACCAATTCCCTTGATGACCATTCTTCTCTTCCTTAGGGAAAGTACTGTTTTCAATCTACCCACATTGATCGGCTTGGTGAACTCATTTCCTTCCAAGTCTGACAGTCTCACTGCCCCATTTCCCAATTTCTGAATGGATATCCTGTCCTTTCTGCTTGCTTCTTCCGAGGACTCTCTGTGTTCAAACATCGCTGAGTATCATAGTACCAGGGTTGAATGCTTTTGTCAAACATACTCATGTTGCAGGTTGAAGGAAGAGACTCAGGCAAGTAAACGAAATAGACGTCTTTATTATCATTAAGAACAGGTTCGAACAAGTAGATAAAATCAATGTCTTTATTAAAATGTAGAATTGTGATCAAATAAGCTAGGAAGAACAGTCTCATCATTCACAACATTGCCTTCTTCCTCGGCCTATGTTTCTTCACCGTTGTCATCCCCTATCCTCATGAAGGAAGCTGAGTGGTTAAGAGCTTGGAGGATGAAGCTTTCGGGTAGGCCAGAGTTGATCATATAGGTGGGTGGTGGAACGGAGTGGTAATTTGGTAGGGGGTTCCGATGTGTGTTGTGTTATTCTTTCTCAGGAACAGGTATTTTATGGGCATCAATGAGGTTTTGGATTTCATGCCTAAGGCGGGTACAATTATCAGTTTCGTGGCCTCTCCTCTGATGGAAGTGACAATACATGCTTAGGTCAAGGTTGGGTGGTATATGATCTGGAAGTGGTTTAGGCTCTAAGGGTTTTAAGAGTCTTTGTCCCTTCAACTTTTCAAATACCTTCGACAAAGGTCTACCAAGGTTGGAGAATTGCCTGTTTCTGATGGCAGCGACTTCGGCAGCAGCGGACTTGGTCTCAGAATGCCCCACAAAAGTCCTCATATTCTGGCCATAGAACTTTCTGTTCTCAGCTTCTTATTCTTCTATATCCATGACAGTTTCCCTCAACTGTCGAAAATTTGCAATCATGGAGGTCATTCTCCTAAACTTGCCATAAATTGAGGGCTTGGTGCCCTTGATGATCATTTTGATTTGGTCTTTCTCTGAGGGTCGAGTCTGCATCTTCAGAAGCTGGCTTCTCCAGCGGTCTACATACTTCTTGAAGCTTTCTTCCGGATTTTGGTTAGTGTTCTTCAAATCACGGAGTGACAAATCAATCTCCAAGTCTGTAACATACTGTTTCAGAAATGCATCTGCCAATTCCCTCCAATCTTCCTTAACCTTTTTCTCAAGGTTGTGATACCAAACTACCGGCGCCCCTTCAAGTGACATCCCAAACATTTTCTGCATCTGGCGCTGTGACAAGCCCACTGAACTCATAACTGAAACATATTGTCGAAGATGGACCATCAGGTCCCCATTTCCATTGAACTTGGCCATATCCGGCATCTTGAACTGAGCTGGCAACTGTTCTTCGAAGGTCATTGCCTCATAATCCAACAACTCTTCATGTTTACCCCTCATTTTGCAGGTAACCGTTTCTACCTGATCCCGAAGCTTCTGAAATTCTTCCTGAGACCCAATCATTCTTCTGTCGTATATTATTCCATGTCATCATCAAAAGTGGGGATATCATCCCCCAACCCATTTGGAGGCTCATCACGCCTCATATTCTCAGAATTTCCCCCAGCACGGGGTATAGTCATACCAGCCACAGCGGTAGTCAAGGCTTGCAACTGTTCAGTAATTTTGGCGAAACCGTTTTCCAACTGATCTATACGGGATACCTCGTTATCGGATGTACTCATATCTGTTATCGGTCTTTTAGTGAGTCTTCCTTCTTTCCTAACCCAACAGGAATCTATGATGTCTTTTATGGACATAGAGGGTGTTAACAGGATATATGTATGCATGAGATAAATGAGATGCATGCGATACAAGGAATATATTAACTCATTAAAATCTTCACGCAAATCGGCCCATCATCATTTTAGAAGCTTTTGGGCTAACTGTCATATGAGTGAACTCGTCCCAGTTTAAATGGCCCAACAAGTTCACATCTTATGGCAAGAAGTCCAACCGTATCCAAATGATAATGTTCCTAAACACAAACATATAATGGCTCATTGGCGTTTTAGGAGCTTTTGGCCCAATCATCATAAGATACGTTCTTGTCCCAGTTTAAATGGCCCAACAAGCCCATACCTCATGACAAAAGGTCCGAATGGATCCAAACGACAATGTTCCCAAACACAAGCATACATAAATAATTTCTCCAGGGTGGCCCATCAACATTTCAGAAGCTTTTGGCCCAATTTTCATAGGATACGAACTCGTCCCAGTTTAAATGACCCAACAAGTTCGCATTTCTGACAAGAAGTCCAACTGCATCCAAATGATGATGGTCCACAAGCACAAGGAAATCATTCCTATAGGCCATACAACCCCGGTCTACGTGTGGGTTTGCGGGAGTGTAGACAAAGACTCTCACTGGCGAAGGATTGCCCACAACTAGGTCTCCCTACTCAAGGGTTCGAGCGACCAAGTGATTGTATCTTTTTTATACCTTACGGTACGTGCCAACGAGTTATTGTGTGTGACTGACTGTCAGATAGATTTCCCGTTATAGATTCCCCAGAGGGAGGGTGGAGCGAGGCTCTCTTAATTACCCAAGCCTCTTAGGCTCTTATCGCTTGGTGACAGGAATAAACAACGAGTC
This sequence comes from Zanthoxylum bungeanum, assembly GCA_019454045.1. Classification (NCBI taxonomy): domain Eukaryota; kingdom Viridiplantae; phylum Streptophyta; class Magnoliopsida; order Sapindales; family Rutaceae; genus Zanthoxylum; species Zanthoxylum bungeanum. Next base: position 95,308 of record SKCR01011687.1, read on the forward strand.
CTCCAAATTAGTCCATCACACTAAGCTACAAGTACATGATTATCTAGGTGCCCTCACAGCTTTTCCTTATAGAAAGGTAGTGAGTAAAGGAAGACAACAAACCATCACCTAGCCTTAATAATGCCTTTGATTAAACCACCTCAACCTACAATAGACACGGTTAACTAAAGCACAAATCATAATATTACAAGATATTATTTCGGGGCTGATTCTCTATCCTCAGTGGAGTCGCCAGACTGTGGGAATACAGAAAATGGGCGACGCATGCTGTTCCGGGCTTGTGGCTCGGTTGGGAGTACGGAGTAGCCCAATGGGGACTAAACCGGAGAATGATGGAGTCGCCACCCGATGTGAACCGGGATAAAGATTTAAGGCCGCACTCACCCCTCGCAAGGGAAGACCTCAAACTGTTGGGTTCGGAATGGTCCCTTACTTATGCCACTTGTAATGAAATGATTTCTGCAATAATTTAACCAAGCCTAAGCAACATTTATTTCCAAGGATAATTTACTCCTAAGTTTGCATGCATAAGTAAAAGGCTCATATCTAAGTTTGCATATAACCTATGTCTGAATTTACATACAACCTATTTGCATATAATCTATGTCCCAATTTTCATGCATAAAGATAAATATGGCTAGCATGCAATGTCATAAGCACATTACATTCGATCATAGGCATGCCAGTAGATAATAATTATACAATCACGCATGAAAGCAAATTGGAATAACGGCGAACATGCAATAGCACACGGCAATCTCATGAACATACTTCGATCATATAATACGGAAAACAAAGAAAAACCTAGACATAATGCAAATTCCAAACGCAAAATAAATGACAAATTATGCTTGAAAATGAACAACCAAATAGGCTAAATCATGCTTAAGAACCAAGTAACATACTAACGGCCTAATCATGCTTGAATACCATCTCATGAACACATCAAATAGATAAATGCAGGGATACAAATAGTATGATTGATTACATGATACAAGAGAAATCACCTAAGAAACAATTATGCATGACATGTGATGAAAATGACTCAGTTCAGTGTATGCGCGTTCGTGTAGCGTTCGAAAACGCGTTCGAACGGTAAACAGAAGGTTCGAGTTCGTATAACATTTGAGAACGCGTTCGAACGGGACATGACCTGATGAAACAAAATGCATTCGCGTTCGAGTAGCGTTCGTAAACGCGTTCGAACGATAAACAGAAGGTTCACGTTCGTATAACGTTCGTAAACGCGTTCGAACAAACTGAGACAGAATACATGCGTTCGTACGGCATTCTGAAACGCGTTCGAACGGGGTTACAGCAGTGACCTCAAAAAAATAGTAAACAACATGACACATACGTGAACGGGTGAATAAATGACACCTAATAAATAATAATGGGCTACAAGGCGCGGAAAAGCATCGTGGTAAAGGATTTTAACCCCTCGACATAGAGGACCTTTAATCTAACTTAGTTAGCCCATGCGCTAATGACATAATGCATATAAAAATAGAGACAACGATATCGGACTTTGTATACCCGATTGAACACATCTTACATTCAACCGAATATACGTCATCCGGCGCGGCGAAGCATCGTGGTAAAGGATTTTAACCCCTCGAAACGGAGGACCTTTAATCCAACTTACTAAGCCCATGCGCTAATGAAATAATGCATATAAAAATAAAGACAACGATATCGGACTTCGTATACCCGATTGAACACATCTTACATTCAACCGAATATACGTCATCCCGTGCGGCAAAACATCGTGGTAAGGGATTTTAACCCCTCGAAATGGAGGACCTTTAATCCAACTTACTAAGCCCATACGCTTTAGCTCATCATTACACAAACAAATAACATGTAAAATTTAAATAACGGATAATAAACGAATCAAAACAACATAAAACAAAATATGCGCCGTTTTCTCAAGTGGTACGTGGAGTTGTATCCCAAGTACAGACCGCACTACCGTCCATTCGGATTCGGCTACGGAATTTATGTCTGGGTTTCCATCCTATATACCACAAGAGGCGACACATTTTCCATTTTATTCAAAGCCACAACATGCATCCATGAACGACTCTCATACGAAATAAATAACTAAAACGATTAAAAGATGAATAAAAAATAAATACGAAAAGTGTCATCAGGTCTAACCTTTTATGTCGACTCTCGGAAGTATCGTACACGGTCGTCGGAAGGGTGGATGCTCCGCAAATCCTCCGGTTCACTGGTTCAACATTTTCTCTCGCTGTTTCACTGCTCAAGCTACCGTTTTCACTTCGTTTCACTGCTGTTTTGCTGCTGTATTTTGGTCATTATTTTTAGTGCTTTAGGCTACTGTTTTTGCGGTTAAAGGGCTGTTGTTTTTATGGTAATTTCAGGGGTGCAGGGGGCTGTTTTAGGGGTGATTTTTGGTGAAATAATGAGCAGTTCCAGAGACCATTTTTTTGGTGGTGCAGTGGCTGTTTTAGGCAGTAAGTTTCGGTAATATGGGGCTGATGTATATGGGTTATTTTCGGTGATGTGTGGGCTATTTCATAGGCTATATTTGTGGTGATTACAAGGGTCTTTTGGTGATGAGAGGATGCGGCAATGAATGTGTGTTTCAAGGCTTCTTGTTGGACGGAAATGCAAGGATTTCTTGTGTGAATTATGTGTATCAGCTAGGGGGTGTGAAGGGTTGGAATTGGGTTTCTTTTATAGACAAAGGCTAGGGCTTCTCCTTGTTTGAAAAGGAAGGAATCAATTAGTGTCTTACAAGGAAAGCAAAAGATTGATTGGAGACAAGATTTGGTTTCATTAGGAAGTTAATATATTTGATTGAGGGACATGTATTGGCTAGATTAGGAATATGATATATTTAATTTATTTTGTTTAGGCATGATATTTGTTTAGTTAGGAATATAATAATCTTGATTGATTTTAATTAGGCATGATTTTATTTTAAATTGGTATATGATTTTTAGATTTAATTTAATTTCGTCATGTGTTAAATATGTATTTATTTAATTTGGATGTGTTTTATGGGCTTTGATGGGCTAATTGGGCTTGGGTGTGAGGCTAGCAGCAAAACCAGAAATACCGACACCGTTTGAACGCCGATTCGAATGCTACATGAACGCCCGCAATCTGCTCGACGTTCGAACGTGGTTGCGAACGCAGCACAAACGAAAATAGTGAACTTGTGAAATGAATCTGATGACATACGTATTCTGAATTTCCCTTTTCGACGTCTGTTTCCCTCGACTTCCGTGACTTAAAAGGTAGTGTCTCCAAATGAGACTCATCATAGGGACTTATTTGCAAAAATGTAGTGCCTACAACGTCTAAACATGGGAACATGCCATTGAAAATGAAATTCATAAACATGTGGCATGTAATCGTAAGCTGAAAATGTAACATAAAACATAACTAAAAACATGAGTCGGGATTTGAACTGAAAATATAAACCGAACACGTAAAATGTAAATGTAAATAATTTGAAAACATAATTCACAAGAATAAAGGAAACGTTCATTCACCGACCACTCAAAACCTAACGAGTTCGCAACCAAACTCATAACTCTTCTGGAATGCCACTTATTAGAGAAGTTCAACGAACCAAACTTGACTTTGACTAACTGTCAAACCCTATATTCCAAAAGATGTAACATCGATAATTATGCAGCAACCTCTTACTCAAAAAGTAGGATAATAACCTTTTAGGTAGCCCAAAGTGGCCCAACTCTGAAGCTATGGTCCTACAAAGTTTTAATCCCACGTCAGCATAAATGTAGAATATCATAATCTCTTCGCGGACTCTTACAACTAACTATGTATTATATTACCAGACTTTCGCTATAATATGATGCATACAGACCAAAATATTGAAAACGCGAAATCAAAACTCAAAATATTTCCTTGACAGGTGTCACATCCCAAAGAATGTTAAGCTGGCGCTTTGTTACCAAAAATATTATAACGACCCAAAAACCGGGCCAATGACAACGGGGTAAATAAATAAAGCAAAATTATAACAAGACCAGTCAAAAGGTCAGTAGAAAACAGTCATAATGTCAAATCATGACTTGGTCAAAATAGATCAAAATATAAAATTTCAAAACATGTCCCGGGGACTTTAAAACAAAGAAAATGTAAAATCACACGGAAAATATCTCAAACATTCCCACAGTTTAAATGTGAACATATGTCATAAAATAGATAATTAAAATTCAAATAATGGTCCGACTATGCAATACATCACCTAAACAACTACACAGTCTGATAATCTCAAATACAAGTCAATTACCTCCACGAATGCACTAGCGCCGTCGAAACGAAGAAAACTACTCAACACGATCCGAACACTCCCGATGAGTCAAACCTGCTCCATGCTATCAGAAGCTCCAAAACAAAGAACGCACTCGCAAGCTCTAAAGCTCCAAGGTCTAATCTTAAATGTTAACTTGAGGGGTGGGAAAAACCACATGCTCAGTAGGGATTAATGCACTCACCCTAATTGTTTTACAAAAACCTTGTATGGTTAGTATAATGTTGGGGCGAATGTGGAACCCCTATGGTCGGATCGGTATCCCGCGCAGCGAAAATGGGTGTAACCCATAGATATCAAGTATGGGTGTAATTTTAAATAATTTAATGAAATACTATATTCCATTACGAGTGTATAGGAAAAATCTGGGACTGAATCGGAGTCTAGAAGCTCAAGAACGAGCAAAAATAAAAATCAGCGAGCGTAGGGCGTGACGCGCTCGCGCACTGTGCTTACTGACTAATTTTTTTTTTAATTTCATTTCAAATGTTTATTTCTTCAGCTCTCTGGAAACAGAGAGCTGAAGGCAATAAGGTTTTCAACCCTAATTGCTTCTAAAATTCCCTAAATATTTTCAAAACACCCAAAATTAATTTTAACATCAACACATGTTATAGAATAAAAATCAAAATTTTCAAAATATCAAATATTTTTACAAAAATATAAATTTATTAAATACGCACTTGCGTAAATTTTGAATCCAAAAATAAACCAAATTAAAATCCCACAATGAAGTGACTCGTGAACAATTCTATGTCACCCAGAGGTGGCAAGTGATTCTAGAATGGTAGTCTTATCTCTAAGCTATTATATAGAGTTCCAAACTCTAATTTTATGTCTATGTCTAACATAAACATTTTGACCCGAAAGCGAGGAGCCGGTTTGACTCCTCGGTAGTGTTCGGATCGTGTTGAGTAGTTTTCTTCATTTCGGCGGCGCTAGTGCATTCGTGGAGGTAATTGTCTTGTATTTAAGATTATCAGACTGTGTAGTTATTTAGGTGATGCATTGCATAGTCGGACCATTATTTGAATTTGAATTATATATTTTATGACAGATGTTCACATTTAAACTGTGGGAATGTTTGTGATATTTTTCGTGTATTTTACATTTTCTTTGTTTTAAAGTCTCTGCAGTATGTTTTGAAATTTTATATTTTGATCCATTTTGACCAAGTCATGATTTCACATTTTGACCATTTTCTACTGACCTTTTGACCATTTGACTGGTCTTGTTATAATTTTGCTTTATTTATTTACCCCGTTGTCATTAGCCCCGATTTTAGGTTGTGACAACCATTCACAAGAGCAAATGAAATCGGTATTTGTTATTTGTGCACTTAATTGAGATTATTAAAGATAGATTTGGCCTAATAAACCTATATTTTCAATTTGGCAAATACAATGGTAGGGATATATACAGTCTTCGTATTTTGGCCATACTTTTTCATTTGATGTCCGATTTTTGTGATTCAAGTTGCATTGGAAAGAGGACTCAAAGATCTACAAACTTTATAGTTTATAATGAAGACATATTCAGGTGCTTCATAGTCAAAAAGACAGTCTTAATTATCTATATATTTTTATATTGTATATTTTTAAGATTATATTATGTTTAAGTGTTTGATTGAGTTTTAATATTATTTTAAATCTCATGCATAAAAATTTAAGTTATATTTAGCTTGGGATTTAGTTTTATTAGTTTAATAAGGATTTCTATTAAGTATTTTAGTTTAATTAGTTTTTCTTATTTAAGTTAACTTAGGATTTTATAATTGGCCTATTTAAATGTGCCTTTAACTTGTAATTAGATAGAGAATTTTGAATAAAGAAAAGTCATTGGCGTTTAATACCCAAGTATGTGTGTGAGTGGATTCTCTCTTGAATCTTGACTAAACCATTATCAAAACTTAATACATTTTTAACCCTTGTAACGAGTTTTGGGTAGTGACTCTCAAACCAGTTGGTTTTAGAGCACTAGGTGTTAAGACACCCCTACGAACTTAATTGCTCGGATCTCAGATGTCAAAAATAAGCAGTATCTGATTTCCTTAAGCTTTCTCTTTAACCCATGTAACGAGCTTTGAGCCAGTGACTCCCAGACCAGTTGGCTTTAGGGCATTAAGTGTTAAAACACCCATACAAACTTAATTGCTCGAGTTAAAGAGGCTACAAAATCGAACTTATTCACACGCATATTTTTTTATTTTTTATTAAATCAACTCAAGCCATGTTGTTTTACCCGAACAATCACTGCTTGCTAAGGCAAGAAGTATGGTTACTAAGTAAAAACTTGATTATTATCATTTTTATAACAAACTCGAGCCATACCGTTTTATGCGAATAATCACTACTTGTTGAGGCAAGATGTCCGGTTACTAAGTAAAATGTTGGTTAGTTTTTTTGAATAAAACCTTTAGGTGTTACCTCCAACAAATTAGAGAAGTGGATATTATAAAATTTTCACTTACAAACCATGATCATATGTTACCGTGTATGTTGATAATACCTGTCAAATGAGCATATGAAGATCAAATTTAATCAATATTATGGAGAATTCACAAATTTAAATGATTCAATAAGAAATGAACAAAAATAACTTGTTACGAAATACATTGAGATGCGTCTCAGGATCGAAAACTCCTTACACTGCCATCTGTGAACATAAATTCTACTTTATTAGTCAAAAATTTATGGAATGAATTGCAACTTATGAAGTATTGACTTATGAAGTTGTTTAGTGACCTTGTAAATTAGGAAGTGTTGTGCTTGTGGTTTTCTGCATAGTATTTTGGATTTAATATCTAAATACTTGGGCAACTCAGCTGTAACACACTATTGATGTCGTATTTTAGTCATATTGATGTAGAATTTAGTTTCTACAAAATATGAATAATGTTGGCCAAAGGAGAATTTGGGATTGTTGGACAAACTCAAAATGTAATAACATACCCACTCGTTTATGCCTACCCGTTTGAATGCTAGGTGAGCTCTTGAGGGCCATACGTATACGATACACATTAAGATATGTATTTGATAATATGGATTGACACTAGAGCAAATGGGAGAAACTTTTCGGGTTGGTGCTCGAAGCGCCAATTCGGATCGTATTTATGCCCGGTTCATGAATACGAACAATTCATTTTTTCATAATATTACATATTTATAGTAGCATCTCTTGTCTTATATATATATATATATATATATATATATATATATATATATATTCGATAGTATTGATTGGATTAAAACTAAATCTGGTTTTATCATATATATATATTAGACAAAGACCCGAAAATTTACAACGTATTGTGCATTACAACATAGGTTGTAATTGACATTGTGAAGCGTCACTATAAGTTGTATATTCTCAAATAAATTTCCTGGTCAAGATTTATTGAAACGGGTAGGTCAATAAAATTCGCTGAGACCAGTACATGTCGTATATCGAGACTTGATTCGATGGTTTATCCCAGTGAGTCACGAGTCTTTGGAGACTAGTATAGACATGTAGGTGTTTATTCGATAAACACTGAACGACTCACCAAAGATTTCCTAATAGATGGTACACCAACGTCAATAAGATTCATCCCGAGTCGAGTAACATAGTGATCCTTAGACTTGAGATACCACAAAGGATATATGAGTTATCCTCCACACTTTGATGACAGTCACGTCAACAACCTATTTAGGTCATACCTCCGCCTGTTAGTTGGATGTGGATCGATGCTTATGATATTCGATGTGTATCAAGATAGAATCTATCAGTCATGTGTACATGGCATATGTATCATGCACGTGTTTACGATTCGTTAAATCCATGGCCGTGGTACACTGTGGAAGCGAGTTCCAAGTTCATTTATATATCGTAAATTTATAAGTCGACTATTTTATACCTCATAGATTTGACGTTTATATCTATATCCCCGATATAATATGGATAGCCTGTGACAGAGGGATTATACGTATGCGATGATCTCGACTTGTATAGTTCAACAATATTATCTATGGTCGTCATAATTTATGAGTGAGTGAATTATAGACATGTAATTAGATTCCGTGACAGATAAATATGAACTTAGAGAGTCTCATTATATTAAGTGTACTCGTTGAGCACTTGAGCAACACGATTTGAATAATACCGATTATTCATAATATTTTATTGGATTAAGCAAGTCAATTCGAATCGTTTAATTGGTAAACGAAATTACACATGTTGTGATATTTTTGGTCATTTTTTTTAATGTGTATTTGTATTTGATACATAATGAGATTAGATACACATTAATTAATAAATTCCTTGATAATACATGTAAAGTAAATAACTTTTGTCTTTATTAAAATAATGTTGACTTTTTGTTATTTAACTTTACATGTGTAAAACATGAATTTTATTTAATATATATTAATGTAATATATGATAAACTCTATCATATTTAAGTTTACGGTTAAATCCCGTCTCCTCCTGCTAAATCCCGTCATTTCCTATTATCTCATCCCTATTTGCTTTAGATTTTAGGATAATTTTTCTGTCTCGTCCCTTTTTTAAACGGGACATAAAATATGTCTCAAATCCCTTCCCAAATATGATAAAATCCTGTTGTGACAGGACGAGCTAGGAAAAATTAGTATCTCTAGACATAAGTTATTGCAATTTACTTACATTAATTCTTCATAAACGTATATATATGAAATATGCAATTGATGAATTTATTAAAAAAGGCTAAGCAAATCTAGACAATATAATTTTATGTGGTAACTGGTAACAACTTCAAATTTAATTAAAAATAACAAAAACTAGCAAAAATGAAGTAATAAACGAATCATAAACGAATCGGTGAGCTCAAATTCATATTCAATTCGTTTAATAAACAAATCGAATTGATTCATTTAATAAATTAATCAATTTTTCAAATCCATATCCTATTTAATATGAATCGAATTGAACGAATAAATAAATCATAACTCAAATTATCATCCCTAAAATAAACACATCCATAAAATACCATTTAATTTCGATTCTGATTAATATAATTAAATAAACAACTTATTCTGATTTCAATTCATCATTCATCTTCTAACTCATTTTGCCCATTTCAGTTATTACTTTATAAACGCACCATAACAATAAGTAAATCATTTTGTTAAAAATAATTAAAAAATAAATAAATTTGCATAGTGGAATCAAATGAGGTAGCCCCACTTAAAATAATTTCGGGTTATTCGAAGAAATTCCAATGAATAAATGGTGGCCCAAAATTTAAGGGCGGATAAATTCGATGTAATAAATAGGTGCCCAGAATTTAAGGGGCCAGTTACAGCTCTCAACGACTTCAAATCAACGCGTCTAAACCACGTACCAATAGGGATTTTTATAGAATAGACAAATACATTTCTTTAATTTCCAAAATGAATATATATATATATATATATATATATATCTATATAATAAAGGAGAATGATGTTGGAGGAAAGAGAGTGTATCCAACGGCTCTCTTTATGTGGCTTAATTGACGGCCCAGATCATTGCATTGGTAATTGGAGGAAAGAGAGTGAATTGATTGATGAAAATGGTCAAAAATTTTCAAATTTTCAAATTAAAAAATGGAAAGTTAAAATAAAATCATTTAATTCTATAACACTGTGTCGTATGCACGGGCAAATACTGTAACACCGTGCCGTAGGCACGGGCATCATTTAATTAAAAAATAAAATCATTTAATTCTGTAACACCGTGCCGTAGGCACGAGCAAATACTGTAACACCGTGCCGTAGGCACGGGCAAAAACTATTATATATATATATTCCAGAATTTAGTAAAATGACATATATACTTGCAAAGTTTTATAAAAAAGATAAACACACCCTAAAATTTTATTAAAAATATATTTTTTAAAATTGAGAGAAATGAGACGATAATTATAAATATTTTAATTTGATAATTTATATTGTTAATTTTTTTAATTACTAACGAAAATTTTAATGATATAACTATAATTCTTATATAATTTTAGGAATTTATAAGTTCTTTTATCGAATATTATGATGCAAATGTTTATTTTCAAATACAAAAAAATATGTTTGCCTATTTTATGATATTTTTAGATGTACATATCTTTTTCTCTTCAATTTTTTTTTTGAAAAAAAAAATAATAATGAAAGAGAAGAAAATGAAACTTTTACCAATAGAATTTAAAAAGTGTAGATACGAACAAATACAGCCGCCCAATAAGAATTTACTCCAATCCAACTAATTCACGACTTGGACGTTCTCTCTTATTCTAATCCTTTATTCTTATCATTTATACTAATTCAATTTATTTTTATTTTTATTTTTAAAAAAGTTACGGATAAAAAAAATTGGATAGTGTATTTCTTTAACCACTTGTCTACGAGTAGACCGGGCCGGCGGTTCGGTTCCGGTTCGGAACCGAACCGAACCGTCCGGTCCGGTTCCACACTAAAATGGAACCGGAACCGGAACCGGAACCGGAACCGAACCGTTCAGTTCCGGTTCCGGTTCCATTCGTTTTTTTTTTTTTTTTTTTGAAAATAAAAGTTAAATTACAAATAATTACTTTAAATTATTTTTTTTGAAAATAATTACAAATAAAATTACATAATTACAAATAAAATTATGTAAATTACAAATTACGTTAAATTACATTACATAATTGCACTAAATTACAAATAAAATTCTTATTTAAAAAATTTAAAAAAAAAATATTAATCCGGTTCCAACCGGAACCGTACGGTTCCAACCGGTTCGGCTAGGGGAGGAACCCTAACCGAACCGGTTAGGTTCCGGTTCGGTTCGGTTCCGGAACCGGAACCGGTTGGAACCGGAACCATCAGGTTCCAACCGGTTCGGTTCCGGTTCCGAACCGGAACCTTGGCCGGGTCTATCTACGAGCAATAAATAATACAACTATAATTCTCGAGGACTTGACTATGGATCCATTTAAAAAAGGGAAATGGATATTGTTCAATACTTTTAGTCAATTGTAAATTCAATTGGTTCTTTATTTTTTTTAATTTTTAATTTTATTTTTTTAAAAATATTGGAAATCTCGCCGTTAAATCACTCCATCCGAACTTAAATAGAATAGATAAAACTCCCGATTGTTTCAAGCTATTATTAGGAACACACTATCTAGATTCGAATTCAAAACCTATAGACTAGATCCTGAGTCATTGTGATATTTTTAATTAATGAAATCTTTCATTAACCTTTAAAAAAAAAAACGATTGGAATTAAACAAATAAAGACTCATGCTTATCTTTAGGGGTGGATAATTGGAAACCCATCTAATTAAAACCTGCAATTGGATCGGTTTGAGTTTATTATTTTTAATTTGGTTTCGGTTTAGATTGTATCAAACAAAAATTATTGGTTTGAATTTCAGTTTGAGTGTTTTTCAGATCAAGAAAAACCAATCCAATCCATTATTTTTAGTTGTTCTTGGTTTTAAAATGAACCTATATACATCTTATCACAACCGCCAAACCACCCATTATGGGCTTAAGCGAAGAATGTAAATTCCTCATTTGTCTCAGACTCTTACAGGAAATACAGTCTCTGGATTCGAACTTAGGACCTCAAAGTGATATCCTTAACCCTACACCACCAAACCACGCCCGTTGAGAACCACAACCCTTAATATATAAACACGGATTTTATTATGAGAATATTGACTATTAGTGCATATACTATTTTTCATTTTTTTTACATGATCAATTTGTTATTCATTTTTAACATTTGTTTTTGTTTTTTGTTTTTTTGTTTTTAATCGTTGGAGACCCAACCGCCAAACCACCCCTTCCGGGTTTAAGAGGAACAGGTAAAATCTCTGGCTGTCATTGATGAGCGGAAAATATATCAATATTTACCGCTCCTTTTACTTAATATTTTGTTTAGTTTCTCGGGTTTGATGAACGTTTTGATGTGTTTTAGTTTATTTTACAGATAAAATAATATTGAGACTCAAAGGAATCATTTAGAACGAAATGTGGGTCAAATAATGGTAAAAATTGGACTTAACATATTAATTTTGGAGATTCGAAACTTGAAAGAGCGTTCTAACGAAGTACAGTTTCGGAAATTCCAATTTTGCGCAATTATCGTATTTTGGGAATAACTTTTTACTCCGATATTGGATTGAGCGGATTCAAGTTCCAGATTAAAGAAGACTCAAAGATCTACAACTTTGAAGAACAAAATAATTTCGAATTCTGAAGATTTCATGACCGAAATTGATGAAACATCTGAAAGTGTGTTATGCGTAATTATTAAAGTCATTTTCAAAGCAAATAAATAAATAAATAATAAAAATAGTCAAACTTCCACCAAACATGATAACAATTAGTGGAGGATTTGGTGGAGCAATTAGTGGAGCAATTAATAATGGATTTGGTAGAGCATTTAATAATGGATTTGGTGGAGGTAAAATTTTGTCTATAAATACCAAGCCATTTCATTTGTAAATTCATACTTTTTTCTTTGAAATTCCTTAAGAATAACTAAGAGGATTGTAAATTGCTTGTTTATTTACAGCTTTCAGTAATTAATTTTCACTTTCACACTTTCTTTTCTTTACTTTTAAGTCTTTACTTTCCGCAATTTACTTTTATGCAATGAAGAGGTAACTCTCCATTGCTGGGGTAAAAGGTAAAGCTTTTATTATTGCTATTTAGATTAATCTCCCTTAATTATAATATAATAAACCTGACTTAATGAGGGTCATATTGGTCGGTTGGTAATTAATTATAAATTGGTTTTAACCTGACTAAGCATGGATACCGCCTGGTTGGTCGGTTGGTAATTAATTATTAATTTGACTTAATCAGGATACCGCCTATATGGATGATTGGTAATTATCACGCAAAGTTAATATATTATATTAAGGGAGATATCTAAAATAGTAGTAATAAAAGTGGATCCTCTAACCCCTAATATTTTCTTTTATTGTACTTTTACTTTATTTACTTTTAGCAATTTACTTTTTAACAATTTACTTTTCAGCAATTTACTTTTCAGCAATTTACTTTTCAGTATTTAATTTCCAGCAATTTACTTTATGTTTTTTTATTTTATTTAAGTTTTTACCAGCCCTAGTTATGTGTCATAACTAAGTTAGTTATGTGGGGTTGTGATGAAGTGTAATATCACCGGTTTATAAGGGGTTAAATTACGATTTGGGTAATATAAATGTTTATTTATTGAGCCTTAGTCTTAATGCATCTTGTTAACTGGCCATTAATAAGATTGATTTGGTAAACTTAAAATGAACTTGGAAAATGGATTTTAGGTTTAAGACCTTAGACTTAATAGCCCACGATCTTCCTTGAGGATAGATAACCCTTTAATAGATTTCCTTACAGGATAGGAATATACCTGTCGGGCGGGGGTAGCCATAATTGGAACTTAATCTTAATGAATTCAGATAACTTAATTAACATAGGAATATGATTAATCGGGTTACACTGGGTATTTGTATCTGAAAATCGGAAGAGGCTTTTACATAATTTCTTGTTCCAGGTTAATAAATCGATATATTACACAACCGTAAGTGTAGGACACAGAAATCAGCGACGCTGTTATAGGCTCGCGGCCTAGTTGGGAGTACGGAATAGCTCGCGAGGAACTAAACCGGAGAAATAACATGAAGTCGTCACCCGGTGTGAACCGGGAAAATGTGATTTAAGGCCGCACTCACCCCTCGCAAGGGAAGACCTCAAACTGTTGGGTTCGGAATGGTCCCTTACTTATGTCACTTGTAATGATATGATTTGTGCAATGAATTAACCGGATCTACGCAACATATATGTTCAAGAGTAACTTAGATCTAGTTCACATTCGTCAAAGTAAATCCTATGTCTAAGTTTGCATGCTTGAAAAGTAAATCATCATAACGGCAAACATACAATATCACACGGCAATCTCATTAACATACTTCAATTATATAATGCGGAAAACAAATAACAACCTAAACATAATGCAAATTCCAAACGCAAAATAAATAACTAATCATGCTTAAGATAAACAACTAAACCATGCATAAAAAGTAACCTAATCATACTTAAAAAATAAATAACATACTAAACTAAATCATGCTTAAATACAAGGTTGGATGAAACGAAATACGTGTGTCTCTCAAGTGGTACGTGACATTGTATCCCGAGTACAAACCGCACTACCGTCCATTCGGATTCGGCTACGCAATTTACATCCGGGTTTCCATCCGATATACCACAAAAGAGAACACGCTTTCCGTTCATCCAGAATTCACATCATGCCTCAACAAACGACTCTAATGCGATAATATATTAAAATAAATAAAAGAAACGAAAGATAATAAGTAAAAAGGGTGCCCTCAGGTCTAACCTCTTTTATCGTCTCTCGAAAGCGCGTTACACGGCCGTCGGAAGGGTTGATGTGTAGGGGTTTTAGGGGCTTAATCCGGTAAAGCAGCGGAAGCGGTGGAAAATCAAATTTTCCGATTTCAAAACTTTTTCTCGGATTAATTAAATAAACATATTTATTTAATTATCCAATAATCAAATTATGAAACAAAATTCAAATAAATCATATTTAAGTGAATTTACCGAATTGTCCTTACACTTGGTACTTTGTCCATTTTAGTCCGAAATTGATCAAATCAATTTTGAATGATTCTAAATCATTTCTAAGATGAACTTAGCATGTTCAAAACATCAAAACACCAAAACAACCAAAATCCCCAATAATCCTTCATTTGGCCGAATGCTCCATTGGTGGGCAAATTGTGCATTTTGTCATTTCATGCATCAAAACACATCAAGATGTAATCCAATGTACATGAAACTTTATATGCATCATATATACATCCAAATTCACAACATATATGAAAAGCCCCAAATTTGGAATTGGTCATGAACCCTAATTTTTCAATTTCTTCAAATTGGACAAATTAGACCAAATTGGTTAAATCCAATACTTCAATCATGTTTCTTCCATCCAATCAAAGTCTCAACACAATGAAACAACTCAAGATCAAATCTAGTTCATCTAAGAGTGGTTCAACAACTCTAGATAGCAACAAGGTTTCCAAAAACATAAAAGAACACTTATTGCTACAATAGCCATAAGCTTCCTTCATCATACATGCTTTACACTTTCACCAAAACTTCCATCATCAAAAACACAAAGAATAAAGAAAAAAATAACTTAAGAACATCATATGTTAAAACCTAGATCCTAAGGAATATTTTCCTTTCTAATAGTTTGTTGGAGAAACTTACTAAAATCCAAGCTTTCTTTGGTTTCTTCTTTCTTTCTCACAAGCTTTCTTTGGTTTCCATTAATGGAGTTTTCTTTTAAAGTGTATTAGGTTAAGAAGAATGAAATGAAAAAATAATATATACTTGTATCATAATGGCCTTGGCTGAAATTCACTAAAAGAAATACAAGTTTTTTAATTTCAATTTCAATTTCATTTCACTTTACATTTAGTCAACTTGCATAAATATCCTAATAACACTTTATTAGATATTTAATTAAGTCAACAAAGGCAACCAAAAAATATAACTCTTATATTTTAAGGTCATGGCCGAATTTATGAAGAAAAAAATAAAGAAAAATGATATTTCAATTTTAAACATTTTAAACAAATATCAAAGAAGTCAAATCCAAATTGACTACAATTTCCTTTACTTTAAAGTCAACATTAAACACTTATAATCATTTCCTAACTTTATCATTTGGTGATATATTTATATTTTAATTATATTAATCATTTAACAATTAAATAATTAAATAATTAATTAAATACAAATATATCAAATATATGTATTATATTTACTTTAAATATCTCAAATACATATATTGATGATATATGTCAAATACCTTTATTTGACTATTTATTAATGTGTATTTAATAATATCATATATTAAATACAAATCCACATTAATTAGGAAATGACGGTTCGGCCCGTTCGCATGTATTTTTCGTTTAACGATTAAACGATTTATAAATAATCATCATTATTCATAAATGTTGCTCTAGTGCTCTACGAGTATGTTTCATTATTGAGACTCTCTAGATTCAGGTATATCTGTCACGAAATCCAATTTCGTGTCCATAATCTATCCACCCGTAGATTATGACGATCACGGATAAACTAGCTGAATCATACAGGTCGAGGTCATTGCATACGTATAATCCCTCCGTCACAGGTATCCAGATAATCCCAGAGATATAGATGTAAACGTCAAATCTCTATAGGTATTATCTCGTCGACGTATCTATTAGAAATCTCTAAATAACATTCGGAACTTACTTCTAAAGTATACTGTGGCCACTGATTTAACAGACTGCTAATTATATATGGACTACCTATGCTCTGTACACAGAACTGACGGATCCTATCTTGATACACACAGGATATCCTGAGGATCGGTCCACACCCAACGAACAGGCGGAGGTCTGATCTAAATAGATCGGTGACGTGACTGTCATCTAAGTGTGGAGGATGTCTCATACATCCACAGTGGTGTCTCAAGTCGAAGGACAACTATGCTACTCAACCCGAGAAGATTCTTATTGACGTTGGTGTACCATCCATTAAGAATCTTCGGTGAGCCGTTCAGTGTTTATACACTATAAACACCTACACGTCTATACGAGTCTCTCCAGACTCATGGTTCATTGGGATAAACCATCGGACCAAGTCTCGATATACGACATGTACTGGTCTCAACGGATTTGACTAACGACCCATGTTAGCAAATCTTGACCAGGAACTATGTTTGATAATATATATATATAATAGTGACACTTCCCAATGTCAATTACAAACTCCCTTTGTAACTGTGTACTGTATTATATATTATCGGGCCTTTGTCTAATATATACATATCACTAAACCACATTTAGTTTCAATCTAATCGTAATCAGATCGAATACGTATATAAAAACAAGAGGTGCAACCATAAATAAGTAATATTATGGAATAAGGGGATGTTCGTATTCATGAATCAGACATAAATACGGTCCGGATTGGCGCTCTGAGCACCAACCCCAACATGATGTTCCGCAACTTTTCTGGTTCACTAATCCAACATTTTTCCTCGTTGTTTCGCTGCTTAAGCTGCTGTTTTCACTCCATTTCGCTGCTGTTTATGTTGTATTTTCTGGTCACTGTTTTTGGTAATTAGGGGACTGTTTCGTGAGTTATTTGGACTGGTTTGGGGCAGTAAGTTGCGGCAATTTAAGGGGATTATGGGGTGTGTTTTTCACTGTTTTGCGTCGGTCAGAGGGCTGCAACGTGTTTGTGGCAAGGGGCTGTTGGCGTGTTGGTGGGGCAAATGTGCTGTTGTTTTAGGTCAGTGAATGGTGCGGTAATTTAAGGGTTTGTGAGCTGTGTTGAAAGGTACGTGAGCTGTGTTGAAGGATACGCGAGTTGTGCTAAAGGAGGGCAGTTGGGCGTGGATTGAAGGCAGGCTGGATGAGAGGCTGATGCGTGAACAAAGGCTGTGTGGAGTTGGGTTTCACGTGTGTGTATAAGGGTGTAATCGGTGGAGGGCCTTGAGTGGTCTTGTTGATTTGTGGCCGATGTGGGACGTGTGAGGTATGAGTGGCTATTGTTGTTCATGCGTTAGTGGGGGTCTTGTTTGCTTGTCGATGTGGGATTAAGAGGTGAGGATGATGTGGGGAGTGGTCGTGTGAGTGGGTGATGGCTGGAAGGGTAATGGCGTGAAGCTTTAAAGGGGGGACGTGAGGTGTTGACTTGTCGCGGTCTGTGTGAATAATGATGGGGTGTGTGCGCGTTATTTTGTTGAGGCTGATTGGTTTGTTTTTGCGTTACATGAAGGGAGGCCGAGAGTTTAGCTAGGGTTTATTTATGTTGTTGACTGTCAAGAGTTGACGAGGGAGAGAAATAGTGTTTAGGCGAGAGAGAGAGAGGCCGTGAATGAATCAAAAGTCTTAGGGTTATTTTTGTGTGTTTGGGCGTGAGTCTCTTTGGTTATTTTTTGTGTGAATAAGCCAGGGGTTTCAAGGTTGGTTTGTGGTTATTTTTATAGGAGAGGGTTGTGTTTATCCTTGTTTGAATAGGAAATGGATTTGTGTAATTATGGGGGATATTTTTAATTAGTGTGGGATAAGGAAAAATCTTTTAATTAGGGAAATGATTTGATTTAATTTGATTTATTCTCTTTTGATTATGGATATGATTTGATTTGTATCTTTTAATTAGGGAATGTAATTTAAGTGAATTAGGAAAGCTTTTGATGAGATTTTATTTGACTTTATTTAATTTTGGTATGTGATTTATTTAATTTGGGAAGGTGATTTGGTTTGATTTCAACATGTGTTTAATGTGTGGATTTTTTTAGGGAAGTGATTTAATGGGCTTTGACGTGTGGCTTGGGGGATGTGTGGGCTTGGTGTGTGTCTTGCGGGGGTTTGGGCTAATGATGTGTTTTAAAACGGAGGTCCAACAAGCGAACCCGCAGCTACTCCAGCGAATTAAATCCAACAATGTGACAATTATTGACTCTTCCCTTCCAACGTCCGTTTCTCGCGGCTTCCACAATTAAAGAGGTAGTGTCTCCATGCGAGACTCATCATCGGGACTTATATGCAAAAATGCAGTGCCTACAGTAAGATAACCTTCATCTTTAAAAATGATATTGGAAAGATTCACAACCCTTGATAGTTTTATAAAATTGAATTTGCCTAAATCTACTTTCAAGAAATTTCATTTACTTATTTTAAGTTTAAAGTCACCATCCAATCAAATAACCAATCCATTAGATACTCGTAAAAATTTGACTTAATAAATTAATAACAAAAGGTTTTAAGTCCTCGTGGGATCGATACTTTTATACCACTTGAACGATACGTGCGATTGCGTTATACGTGTGTGATTACGCCGGTCAAGTTCTTGGTGCCGTTGCCGGGGACTTATTTATCTTTCACTATTAGTTTTGAGGTTAGATACCTTTACTTGTGTCTAATTTTCTTTTTCTTATTATTTTTGTTTTCTTGTGTTTCAGGTTCTCAGAAACTACATGAGACGAACCAGAAGCTTTGATATCCGACCGTTTGACCCAGAGATTGAAAGAACCATCAGACAATTGAGAAGGGAAAGGCGAGAAGGCCAAGAAGCACTGATCAACATGGAACCTGAACCTTTGGAGGCTGCACCACCAATTCCTATTCGAGACAGAACCATTCATGTGGTTGATGGCCTCATTTCCTGTATTGTACTTCCTCCCTTACCAGCAAATGCGTGTGACATCAAAACATTCATTCATATGATTCAGCAATCAGTTCAATTCGGGGGGAATGCAACTGAGGATCCTAATGCCCATATCAGCAACTTCCTGGAAGTTTGCGGCACTTTCAACTACAACCGAGCAGCTGAAGAAGCTATGAGACTGTGAGTTTTTCCATATTCCTTGAAAGACAGAGCTAAAGCTTAATTACATTCACTACCAGCAGGTTCCATCACAACTTGGAACACTATAGCCACCAAATTCCTTGCAAAGTACTTTCCACCAGCCAGAACTGTAAAGTTGAGGAATGATATCACATCCTTTGTGCAACAAGATTCAGAATCCCTCTGCGAAGCTTGGGAAAAATTCAAAGATTTACTCCGGAAATGTCCTCACCATGAGATTGCAAATGGCTACAAGTTCAAACCTTTTACAATGGACTTTCTGGAATAATGAGAACCACAATTGATGCTGTTGCTGGAGGAGCGCTAATGGCAAAAGGAGAAGATCAATCTTGGGACCTAATTGAAGAAATGGCCAACAATAATTCCTTGTGGCCAACAGAAAGGAGCTTAATCCAACGAATTGCTGGAATTTATGAAGTTGGAGCCAACACTACAGTGAATGCCAAGCTGGATCAGATATGCAAATTCTTGGAAACTCTTAGCATGCAAAGCAATATTGGATCCCCAAGTTCATCACATGGAGGAGCACCAGAACCAAACCAATATAAAGAAACGGTGAATTACGTCAACAATTTCAACAGACAGTGAAACAATCCATATTCCAACACCTATAACCCAGGGTGGAGGAATCATCCCAATTTCGCATGGAGCAATAATTCAGGGCAAATGAACAATTACCACATGGATTCCAACAGCAGAACAAAGGCCAGAAGTATGACAAAGAAACATGAATATCAGAAGTGCTGACCCACTTGAAAAAGATAGAAGCAAAACACGACTCTCAAGAAGCTAGGTATGATGCTTTTTTTCAATCCCAAGCAGCATTAATTCAAAGTCAATATGCTTCTATTAAAGCACTGGAGAATCAAATTGGACAACTGGCCAATGTTCAGAGTTACAGACCGCCAGGTAACCTTCCTAGCAACACTGAACCAAATCCGAGGAACATGGGGAATGAGCAATGTCATGCCATCATTTTAAAAAGAAGTACAGAAATCAACAAAGATGTTGGAATCAAAGCATCCATTGAAGAAGTTCCAAAAGAAAGTAGCGAAACAGTTCCACAGATTGAGGAAAAAGAAGCAAAGGAAAAAGAGCAAGAAAGAATCACTCCACCTCCACCTTTTCCACAGCGTCTCCAGAAAAACAAATTGGACAAGCAGTTTGCTTGATTCCTGGAGATCTTTAAAAAGTTGCATATCAATATTCCATTTGCAGAAGCGTTGGAACAAATGCTTAGCTATGTCAAATTCATGAAAGACATTCTTTCACAAAAGCGAAGATTGAGAGATTACGAGACAGTAGCATTATCAGAAAAATGCAGTGCCATCATTCAGATGAAGCTTCCCCCAAAGTTGAAAGATCCTGGCAGTTTCACTGTCTCATGCACCATTGGAGAACATGACTTCGGTAAGGCTTTGTGTGATCTAGAGGCAAATGTTAACTTGATGCCTTTTTCTATTTTTAGGAAATTACAGATTGGAGAAACAATGCCCACCTCAGTCTCTCTGCAGCTTGCTGATAGAACGCTCGTATTTCCGAGAGGTGTAGTTGAAGATGTGCTGTCAAGGTTGACAAATTCATTTTCCCAGCAGATTTTATTGTCATTGATATGGAGGAAGATGAAGACATGCCCATCATCATTGGGAGACCATTCTTGGCTACAGGTTGAACCATTATTGATGTACAAAAAGAAGAACTAACCATTAGGGTACAAGACCAAGAAGTAGCATTCAATGTTTTCAAAGCCATGAATTTCCCGAATGACGAGAAGGAGGAATGTTTCAGACTTGATGTGATAAATAGTACCATCCAGACCTGCGATGATGTGCAAAGTTATACAGACAAACTGTCTGTGAAGCCCGAAGATAAAGCGTACTGCGTACTGAAGAAGCTTATTCTTGCACTACAAGCAACAGAAGATAAACAGTTCCACCAGCTCAACGAATTAGAGGAATTTCACATTCAGCCTTTTGAGAATGCCAAATTATACAAAGAAAAGGCTAAGAAGAAACATGATGAGACGTTAATGCGCATACAACTGGAACCATGGCAGAAGGTACTGTTAAACAAATCAAGATTAAAACTCTTCACATGGAAGCCAAAATCTCGGTGGTCATGACCATTCTTAATCACCAAGGTTTTATCAGATAGAGCCGTTGAGTTACATGATCCCGACTCCAACAAAACATTCAAGGTTAAAAACAAGCGTGTCAAGCAATACTGGGGAGAATCATTTGAGCGACAAAAAAAAGTGTCACACTTTCAGATCCAGCCTAACATTCGGCAGTCATGTCTAGCTGACGACTTTAAACTTAGCGCTAGCAGGGAGGCAACCCATGCAATTTGAGTATATATTCAGATTTGGTGTGTTTTATTTTTTTTTGTGTTTCATTTGTGTAGGTAAAGTCATTTCAGGATGGAAGACGTTCTCGCAAATCTTCACAAGTAATTTCCTTCTCTCCCTCAGAACTCTTTGATGAAAGTTTACAAAGATCGCTTGGAACAGATGAGATTACTGATGATCAAAGGCATCCAGATTTGAGAAAGAAATACAATAAAAATAGAAGCCACTTCAAGAAGACGAGTTGTAAACATATGTGTATTTTGTGGTACTAGTGTTGGTTCTAAGCCGGAATACGTTAGAGCAACACAAGAATTGGGTCGAGTCATTGCTGAAAGGAATATGCACTTAGTATATGGCGGTGGCAATATTGGACTAATGAGGATTGTTTCAAAGGCTGTACAGGAGGGAGACAGTCAAGTGTTTGGAATCATCCCAAAACCCTTGGCAGAGGCGAATCTGATTGGACCATCAAAAGGAGAGGAACTTATTGTGCCAGATATGTCCGAGCGACTAATGGAAATGATTAACCGTGCTGATGCTTTTATTGCTTTGGCAGGTGGCTTGGGCACGATGGAGAAAATTTTTACAGTACTATCATGGGCGAACTTGAACATACACCAGAAACCACTTTGACTGTTTAATGTTGATAGAAATGGGTTCGTGTCAAAACCTGTAAAAGAACTCCTATTTACAGCCAGAACTGCCCCAGATTTAATTGACCAAATCTTAGCTTTTGAACAACAAATTGACCATATCCTCTCAAAGATAAACTGGTCGGATAATGATCGTGGTAAGAAACGTCAGATAAATCTGGATCTTAACCCTTAATTTTTCATTAAGATGTAGAGTTTCAGCTAACCAGGTACTGTTTCTAAACTCTTCTTCTACTTTTTAAGACACTGGGGACAATGTCTCATTTAAGTTTGGGGGGAGAGGAATAGTTAATTAGTATCTTATTTTTATTGTGTTATTTTTAGTCAAAAATTTTCGAAAAAACTCAAAAAATTTAAAAAAAATTATAAAAATTAAAAATAATAATAATATTTTGTGTTTTTGTGTTTTTAATTTGATTAATCAGGTGAAATTGGTGTGAGATAGCTGTGTAAGGAATTTCCATTCCTGAAACGTATCTCAGCCTATTTCGGAACAAGATAATTTTTGTTTATTTCCTTTTGAATTATTTAATTTGTAAGTTCTCCGTAAAACTGACTAAAATGGATCTTCATATGCTCAGTTGACAGATGTTATCAACATGCATGGTAACATAAGGGCATGAGATGTAATTGAAAAGTTTGTAATATTCAGTGCTCTAGTTTAATTGGAGGAAGCACCTAAAAAAGTGATGGGATAAAAAAAAAGGTCATAAATCCGAGTTATTAAGTTTGTAAGGGTGTTTTAACACCTAGTGCCCTAAAACCAACTGGTTTGAGAGTCACTGACCCAAAGCTCGCTACATGGATTGAAGATGTTGCAAAAATATATATATCGGAAGTCCGAGTTATTAAGTCCGTAGGGGTGTCTTAACATCTAGTACCCTAAAGTCCACTGGTTTGGGAGTCACTGACCCAAAGCTCGTTACATGGATGAAAGATATTGTATATAAATAAAAAAAAAATTCAAAAATTAAAAAAAAATCAGAAAAATAGTCAATTGCTAAAAAAAAGTGTGAATTCTGATAAAACTTTAGGACAAAAATATTACTTTCTTCTCAACTGCACTTGTGACTATTGTGGGCAAAATGAGTTGATTACTATTTAGTTGGTTGTGTATATGAAGAATTGTAAAAAAATAATCGGAGAATTCACTAATTCGGTAATTTAAAAAGAAATAAAAACAACTACTAACTTGGATAAGAAGTTCCACATGTTTAGTCACTAACTTCTTTATTCTCTTTTCTCTTGTCTTTTTACTTTTGTGTGCATTAGTTTTATTATCTTTTTACTTTTATCAAAAGTTTGTGGGCATCGTTGATGTAAACCCTCACGAGACTACAACTCGTCCACTAGGGACACATAGAGGTTTAAAGGCTTGTTGCATATGCTAAATACAACCGTGATCCCCACGAAAGTGGCTTAGTTTAATTTTAATTGTTTCTTGTATTTTATTTTGTTGTTTTGCTCGAGGACTAGCAAAATGTTAGTCATAGGCTCTTAGAAGAAACACACTCTCTGAATTCGAACCCAGGAACTCAAGGTGAGATCATGAACCCTACACCACTAAGTCACGCCCCTTGAGGACCACAACCCTTAATATATAAATACAGATTTTATTATAAGAATATTGACAGTTAGTGCATATACTATTTTTCATTTTTTTACATGATCAATTTGTTATTCATTTTTAACTCTTTTTTTTTCGTTGGAAACCCCGTCGTCAAACTACCCCTTCCAGGCTTAATCAGAGCAGGTAAAATCTCTGGCTGCCCTATACTCTTATAAAAAACGCACTCCCTGAATTTGAACCCAAGACTTCAAGGTGAGATCCTGATTTCTACATCACCAAACCATATTCCTTAGAGACCATTTTTAACTTTGCTTGTAATTAAATTAAGGAACAACAATCCAATCTAAATAGAAATTTTTATTTGGATTGGATTGGAGCATTTTAGATTTAGTATTTGAATGAATCAGTTTAAGCAACATTCAAACCGCACATCAATTTGAATTTTTTCCACAAACTGATCCAAACCGAAAATGTTCACCCCTAATCTTGTTGAATTGAATCTAACCTAATAAAATTACTCAGCAAACACCACTCACTCATCTTCAATATTTGCTACTACTTGAAATCCCTTCAATAATTGCAAAATTTTCCCTTTATATATGAAGAGTTACACACCAACCGTAAATTAGGATACACTTATATATTTTACCTTTAAGAAAGATTTGATAACCGAATCTTTGTGAAAGATTTGATAGAATGCTTACACACTCTTTAATCTTACCCACATGCTTACATGTTACACACCATTGTCCACAGAAAATAGAGATAGCATCGTTGACGACTCTATCATGATGAAAGACATAATCGATATTACTCTGTGTTATAACGAAAGACAATCGACATTACATAGAAAATTGCTCAATATAATATGAAAATTCGAAAATAGTCTAAGGTTATGATCATATACGGAATAATGCACAATAATTTAAAACAAGTCCTAATTATTATTATTATAGATTAAGAACATGCACCCTTAAGTCTATGCAATTATAAAATAAATTAAATATATCAAAGTAATAAATAATCAACACGATAGTTTTGTTGATGAAATGATAAACTCGTGCGAGTAAAAAACCACTCTGAATATCTAGGCTACTAGCCAAAATCCATTATAACGATAAAATTTACAGTGATGGTAAAATACATATGGCAGCAACTTCGCTGACTCTAATACCTCTAGACCGTAATAACCTGAAAAACTCCTCAGGCCCGCTCCAAACGGCCTTCTTCAGAACCTCTGAAGTCTCTGAACAGATCAATCCCACGAACTCGTAATGTCGAAACTCTGACTACCAATCTCCCTCATTGAGAATTCTAAAGGCTTAGGAAATTGAGTTATAATTGTGTTTCTGTGTTGATGGTCAATCAAATAAATCAATATCACAAAGACAAATAAGACAAAGTAAGCAAGAAATTTCTCAAGGTGAATTGTCAAACAAGTTGAAAATACATGTGTAGCTCTGAATAATGTGTTTTCAACAATTGATAAGGTGACTCTATGTTTGTTTATATAGGTAGGGAAAATATAGGCTTTTCCATGTGCAAAATTGGATAAAAAACTCTTCCAAAATAACTCAGTCCCATAATTTCCATCGAACGCAAGTCGAACGCGCACTGTTCCATAAACTCACTTGAACGCACCTCGATCGAAAACACACTGGAAGGTTTTGTTCGCACTGGAGATGAAAGAACTATGCACGAGAACCTACTGCCAAGTTTCATTCAAAATCAAAAACGAACGTGACATGAATGTCACTCGTTCAAAATCAACTACGAACGCAGCACTAACTCATATACGCTATCTCCATGCATAGTCTACCAAATAACCAGTCCAATTTCTCCAAGATCTTCAAGACTAATTACAACTCAATTGAGCTTGTTTTGTTACAGACATTACCAACAAAAATGGAACTAACAATCTTCTCATTTGGCATTCCGTGATAAAACTACTACCTAATACAAATACTACAGTAAAAGATTCAAAAACGACATAGTCAACTACCACCCATCAAGACAATGACTTATTACAATATGACTCGATCTAATACCTAACCAAGTAGTCTTGAAGGTGATGCCACCACAACCACTAATATCTGCTCACCTGAAACATCCACAAACAATAAGATACCGTGAAAAGCATAGGGAATATAAAAAATGAGATAAAACTAAAATATAATCTCGTGCATTAACAGAAATAGATACCCTACTTACTCTTAATCCCACTCCTATTTAAACGTAGATATCAAAAATGGATATATTACTCCACTTTTTTGTCACGAAATGACAATGGGTAAAGATAAAACGATAAAAACCACATGCAAAAGACTATGCAAACTTAACTTACTCACCCCCACCAACAACCATACTCAGTTAGCAAATTGAACATATGGGAAGTAAACTTAACAGCCCTATTCAATTATGCAATGCTAAATGAAATGCAATATGCAACGAATATGACATAAACACCAAAACATAGTAAGTACTTGCGTGAAAAAATAAATGCACAACAAGTCAAGGTTTAAGACCTTATTTTATGAATGAGACACAACCAACAAAATCCCAATGAAACTAATATGACTTAGGTCGCAAATATGATTGAGACACAAATAACATAATTTTCAGTTACCAATGAGACTGGGGTAAAATGTGACTATGATGAAGGTAAATATGAAGTTTGTGCGACACAACAACGTTGAGACTAATTTCAACTTTATATAATTCTAAATATGAGAGACTTTTTGTTGATGAAACTTGTAGATATTGTTGGGGTAATAGCAGCGAAAGAGAGTCAGCGGGTGAAATCGACTTTTAAAATATTTTTAATCCGACAAATTAACCAGTATCATATACTTCTAATTTGTCCGTATTTCACCATAATCACTCTTCGATATCCAATATTGAGGTGTGATTAATGCATTAGAGACTCAAGATAAAATTTTCAGATATATTTACCATGGTTACACATGAACTTGTTTACCGGTTCCCCAAACCGGGAGATCGGGAGAACCAGTAAGCCGGTTCAACAATGGATTCAGATTAAATCACTGCTACAATGATTCCAGTCACTATAGTAGTGGCTGGTTAGCCATGTAATTTTCCAAAATTAGTTTTGTCTCTAAGTCATAATTTAGCGATTTTTGTAAGAAATCCCAAAACTATAAGAATGAAAATTATAAAGTTTATATATATATGTGTTTGTGTGTGTGTGTGGTGTGTGTGTGTGTGTGTGTGTGTGTGTGTGTGTGTGTGTGTGTGTGTGTGTGTGTGTATTTACTATTATATTTATGTTAGTTCACTTGATGTTTACTTTAAGGCGTGAGATACTTACTAAACTTGCTCACACAACAACAGTTTGTTAGATTTGCAGGTTAGTAATGGACTTGAAGAGACAGTAGAGATCTGAAGGAAACTTTGAAGACAACATGTCTCCTCTGTAGGGTTTTAGGGGCTAAATCCGGTAACGCAGCGGAAACGGTGGAAAATCAAATTTTCCGATTTCAAAACTTTTTCTCGGATTAATTAAATAAACATATTTATTTAATATTCCAATAATCAAATTATGAAATAAAATTCAATAAATCATATTTAAGTGAATTTACCAAATTACCCTTGCTTTTGTATTTTGTCTATTTTAGTCCGAAATTGATCTAATCAATTTTGAATGATTCTAAATCATTTCTAAGATGAACTTAGCATGTTCAAAACATCAAAACACCAAAAGTAACACAAATGCCCAAATTTAGTCATTTGGCCGAGAGCCCCTCCAAGGAGCACAATTGTGCACTTTGTGATTTCATGCATCAAAACACTTCAAGATGCAATCCAATGAACATGAAACTTTATATGCATCATATACACATACAAATACACAACATATATGAAAAGCCCCAAATTTGGAATTGGTCATGAACCCTAATTTTTCAATTTCATCAAATTGGACAAATTAGACCAAATTGGTTAAATCAACTACTTTAATCATGTTTCTTCCATCCAATAAAAGTCTCAACACAATGAAACAACTCAAGATAAAATCTAGGTCATCTAAGAGTGGGTCAAAAACTCTAGATTAGCAACAAGGTTTCCAAAACCTTAAAAGAACACTTATAACTACACTAGTCACAAGCTTTCTCCATTATACATGCTCTACACTTTCACCAAACATTTATCCATCAAAAACACAAAGAATAAAGAATATAAAAACTCAAGAACATCACAAGATGTTGCCCACAACAAGAGGAACAATTACTCTCTAATGGAAGGTTGGAAATACTTACTATTTCCAAGCTTTTCTTGATTTTTCTTTCTTTTCTCTCTAGCATTCTTTGCCTTCCTTTAATGGAGTTTTTGGTTAAAGTGAATTAGGTTAAAAGCAAATGAAATGAAAAACAATATATACAAGCTTGGAAAAAGCCCTTGGTCGAAATTGGTAAGGCAAATTACAAGAATATTAATTTCATCTTCATTTGTCTTTCATTTGTTCAACTTGGTTAAATATCTAAAAAAACTTTAAAGATATTTAATTTAGTCAACAAATGCAACTTAGAAAAATATAACTCTTATATTTTAAAGTGTCTTGGCCGAAATTATAAAGAAATAAAGGAAAAAAATATTTTTATTTTTCAAACAATTTTGAACAAATATCTTAAGAAGTCAAAATCAATTTGACAACTTTTTCCTTTAATGTATAAGTCAACAATTGCAACTTATAATCACTTCCTAACTTTATCATTTGTGATATATTTATATTTTAATTATATTAATCATTTAACAATTAAATAATTAAATAATTAATTAAATACAAATATATCAAATATATGTATTATATTTACTTTAAATATCTCAAATACATATATTGATGATATATGTCAAATACCTTTATTTGACTATTTATTAATGTGTATTTAATAATATCATATATTAAATACAAATACACATTAATTAGGAAATGACGGTTCGGCCCGTTCGCATGTATTTTTCGTTTAACGATTAAACGATTTATAAATAATCATCATTATTCATAAATGTTGCTCTAGTGCTCCACGAGTATGTTTCATTATTGAGACTCTCTAGATTCAGGTATATCCGTCACGAAATCCAATTTCATGTCCATAATCTATCCACCCGTAGATTATGATGATCACAGATAAACTAGCTGAATCATACAGGTCGAGGTCATTGCATACGTATAATCCCTCCGTCACAGGTATCCAGATAATCCCAGAGATATAGATGTAAACGTCAAATCTCTATAGGTATTATCTCGTCGACGTATCTATTAGAAATCTTTAAATAACACTCGGAACTTACTTCCGATGTTTACTGTGGCCATAGATTTAACAGACTGCTAAATATATATGGACTACCTATGCTCTGTACACAGAACTGACGGATCCTATCTTGACACACACAGGATATCCTGAGGATCGATCCACACCCAACGAACAGGCGGAGGTCTGATCTAAATAGATCGGTGACGTGACTGTCATCTAAGTGTGGAGGATGTCTCATACATCCACAGTGGTATCTCAAGTCGAAGGACCACTATGCTACTCAACCCGAGAAGATTCTTATTGACGTTGGTGTACCATCCATTAAGAATCTTCAGTGAGCCGTTCAGTGTTTATCCACTATAAACACCTACACGTCTATATGAGTCTCCATAGACTCATGGTTCATTGGGATAAACCATCGGACCAAGTCTCGATATACGACATGTACTGGTCTCAACGGATTTGACTAACCGACCCGTGTTAGCAAATCTTGACCAGGAACTATGTTTGATAATATTCATATAGCAGTGACACTTCCCAATGTCAATTACAAACTAACTTTGTAACTGTGTACTGCATTATATATTATCGGGCCTTTGTCTAATATATACATATCACTAAACCACATTTAGTTTCAATCTAATCGTAATCAGATCGAATACGTATATAAGAACAAGAGGTGCAACCATAAATAAGTAATATTATGGAATAAAGGGATGTTCGTATTCATGAATCAGACATAAATACGGTCCGGATTGGCGCTCTGAGCACCAACCCCAACATCCTCAAATTGCCGTCAAAGATGTCATGGAGCCATTGTATAGTATGGGTCAAGTTATGGATTTTCACCTCCATGGTTGTAATTGTATCAATTTATGTATTGCATATACGTATTGAACACGTTGTTGTATAGTTATGAGTTGAATTACAGGCCTAAGGCCATTTTACATGTTAGATTGTGTTTGGTTGCATTTAAATGTAATTACATGTCATTCAGAGGTGCTAGACTAGGTCCAGATTGCATGTTTTTAGAAGAAATCATGTCAAAATTTTAGCAACATCAGAGGCTTATGAAGATGAGTTATTGTTGGGTTCTCTAAGAACAATTCCAAGATCAAATAAGCACAAAAGATGTGAATACTCGAAGTAAGAATGCGGAAAAATACTTACAACGATCGGTTTCTTGGATGCGTTGAGAAAAAAAATGTGTCTCCTTTAGAAGTGCTCCAAGCTCCTCTCTTTGATTGTATGTTGATCTCCAAGGTTGGTGAATGAATTCCAAACTCAATGGATGTTTCCCTATCACCTTTGTAGACTCTTTAAATGCTAGCTATGGAAGAAAAATTTGCAACAAAAATCTTCCCTTATCTTTGTGTAACTCTTGGCCAAGCCAAGAAGAAGAGAGGGAGAGAGGCTTCACGGTTTTTGAGTGAAATGAGAGAGTGTGTGTTGTGTATATCATTTTCAAAAAACAATTACCATTTACCAAATTCAAAATTGGGTAAATGTCATTCACAAATCAAGGTTGTGTATTTTACAAGCAACCAAAATCTTACCAACTTGTATCAACCAAAAGTTGATAAAGTTGACTAGTGATGTGATTAGTTGTAGGCCCCATTTAAATTCAAAATCCGAGTGGGCCCGCTAAACACATTCCAGGCTCGGGGTTCGTTAATTCCGAATTAACGAATTTTCCGTTACAATTTAATTAAATCAAATTTAATTAAATAATAATGTCTCGCAAAATTATTACAAAAATCGCTCGCGAATTAATTCTTTCGCCGGAATTAAAATCCCAATTGAAATCTAATTTCATTTAATATATCGAATATATTATTTAATCGATTAATTCCAAATTAATCGTTTTCTCTCTTATATTCGAATTTTATCTCAGATACATTCTCGCCGCAATTAATCCTAAATTAATTTGTTCTCTCTCATAATTAATCTCAGATTAATTCTGTTCGAGTCAAACATCATCGGTGAATCTTTGGGAAGCGACCCATGAGATCCATGGATATGTTGACAGTAAATACAGTTATCGGACTATCCGAATTCGTGCGTACCCAGTACCACGTTCTTAGCGATTTACAAGACATGGTTGACTTCTAGCAAAATACCGTGCCTACCCAATTCTTCAGAAATATTCTTTTAAGGAATATGTAATCTGTGTCAGACGTAGTATACGTATTATTGAGTATTGTGATCCAATATCGATATCACATGCTAAGCCTAGGGCTGGAATTGTGTCTGCCACATACGAAACATATATCAGATCTCTGGTAACTAGTCTCTTTAATCGGATAATCATGACCTAGTTATATTATCCCGATGACTGCAGTACTTAAGAGTATCGGTTCCGTATCCTACGTGATCATCATCTCTATATGACTGAAGTGATAGTTCCATATTGACATCACACCCAATACACTACGATTCTCAGTATACCTAGAAGAGGCGTACACAGAACCTGTTAAAGCCCCGGACGACCAAAACCAAATATACTGATTGTCGTAAGTATTAGCGATGCAAGTCTCAGGTTAAAACCAAATACACCTACCCTGATTCGGATTCCCATAGACACATAGTCATACTACCAATGGGATTCCGATGGGTCTATCCAGAGCGAAACTGTTTCCGTACCATCGGTAAACAGAACCTCCTATTACACTTGCATGAGTATCCAATACCCAAATATATGAGTTAATCTTCCATAACACGCATAAGTGTAATACTAGTCTATTTCACATTATCGATGTCCAGTCTCGATAATACTACGACTATGGATATTTAATGATTAAACCTTACATGGATTAATATTGTCTCATATCTTATTAATCTGGTACTAATCATATGAACTTTTATCATTTATATATATCCCGGTAATCCAATTACAAATGATAAAAGAGCAATTTCCTTTGTCACATAGTTAATTTGTACAACAAAACCATGTTATGTACAAATAGTGATGCTATGGGTCATAATTGTCTAACAATCTCCCAATTGGCCTATAGCCAATCACTCAAGTGTCTTACACCTGAACTATGTACGGGTCGCTCAAACTTCTGCTGAGAAACAACTTTCGTCAGCAGATTCGCAATGTTATCATCTGATGTGTTTTATTCGATCATCACATCACCACGATGTATGATCTGACGAATCAGATGAAATAGTCGAAGTATATACTTGGATCGTTGATGAGACCGCGGTTCCTTAGCCTATGTTGTAGCCCAGCCCAGCTGCTAACATAACTACTCCTAATCTAATAAGGAATTTTATAGATCCAAAATGATTCTTTTGCTGCCTCAGCTGCAGCAATGTTCCGTTTTTATTATTTATTCGGCAACAGTATCTTTCTTGGAAGATTTCCAGCTCACTGTTCCGTTATTCAAACTATATACGTACCCTTATTGCGACTTACAGTCGTTTTTATCGGTTTGGAAACTTGCAACGGTGAACCCAGTCACTTCAAGTTCTCATTTTCCATGTTTTAAGAATGCATCCTTAGTTCGTCTAAGATACTCAATGATGTTCTTAACATCAATCCAGTGACCATCACCTGGATCAGCCTTATAGCGTCTACATATGCTCAAATCATATGAGATATCAGGTCACATACATTTCAAAAACGCACGAGCTCTATGAGGGTTGTCAGCAACTTTCTAGATCTATCCCAGTAGATCTTTATTCCTAGAATAAAGCCTGTTTCTCCCAGGTATTTCACGGAGAATTTTATTGAAAGCCAAGATTTCACCGATTATCTTATGGGAATGTTATTGCTAAGAAGCAATACATCATCAACTTATATTGGACAGTCACTATCAGTGCGCTCCCACTAACCTTCTTATATACACAAGAATTTTTACCGTTTTGAATGAAACCATATACCATTATGATCTTATCAAAACGTTAGTTCCAAGAACGCAATGATTGCTTCAATCCATAAATGGATCGATTTAACTCGCAAACCTTGTTTGCTTGTTTTGGGCACAACAAAACCGTCAGGGTGTTATTAACATCCTCCAAAAGGTTTCCGTTAAGGAAAGCGGTTTTGACGTCCATTTGCCATATTTCGTAAATGAAATATGCAGCATTAGCAAGCATTATCCGAATGGATTTAATCATGGCAATAGATAAAAGGTTTCATCGTAGTCTGTTACTATGTCGTTGACGATACCCTTTCTATACAAGCCTAGCTGTGTACATTTGTATGTTGCCATCCATGTATGTCTTCCTTGAAGACTTATATAGTACCAATAGGCACAGTGCCTTCTGGTACATCAACTAGTATCCAAATTTAGTTGGTATACATGGAATCCATTTTAGACTTCATGGCACATTGCCATAAAATGAGTCGATACCTTGTATCATTTCCTCATACGTAGTCAGTTCGTCTTCCTCAATAAGACTGATATCTACATGAGGTGAGATCAGAAACTCATACCTCCCAGGTTATTTTCTGACTCTCTCTGACCTACGCGGTTCTTGTGTATTCGAAGATTATTGGTACAGTTCATCTCTGATGAACAGTTGGTGTTCCGTGAGGACTCGGTGCCTCGAACAGTATTACTCTGATTTTCATCTAGTTTTACTTTCCTCTCACTTACCACTGCATTTAGGTATTCCTCTTAGGAAAACTGTATGGAGAGCAACAATTATATTGTTCTCTTGTGAGTTGTATAAGTACTATACTTTGGTTTCCCTAGGATAACCTACAAATAGGCACTTATCCGATTTGGGTTCTAGTTTGGTACGATCCAAACATTTAGCGTATGCCCAACATTCCCAAATCTTCAGGAATGACCAAATCTTCAGGAATGAGAAACCCAGTTTTTTTCCTGTTCATATCTAATATGAAGTCTGTCTAACAGATTTACATGAAACCTTATTCAAAATAAGTATTGCACTGTTTAATGCATATCCTGTGAAGGAAATTGGTAGCTCAGAGCGACTCATCATTAACCTTACCATGTCCAACAAAGTTCAGTTTCTCTGTTCGGACACACCGTCAAATTGAGGTGTCCCGGGAGGGGTCTACTGTGAAAGAATATTATACTCTTTCAAGTAATCTTGAAACTCATATGTTTAAGTATTTTACACTATGGTCCAACCGTAATGTTTTTGATACTTTTACCGGTCTATTTTCTTACTTCGTGTCGAAACTCTTTGAATTACTCAAAAGTTTCTGACTTGTGTTTCATAAGATACACATAACCGTAACGCGATGCCACATCCGTAAAGTTTATGAAGTATTTATATCAACCTCTAGCCTAACTAGATTTGGGCCCATTTACGTCACTATGAACGAGGGCTAACAGATCGGTGGCACTTGCACTTTTACCAAGTAAAAGGTGTTTTAGGCACTTTGCCTAATAAACTAGATTCGTAGACATCATTTGAATTAGAATCAAATCCGTCCTAGTATGTTAATTTATCCCAGACAACAATGCCACTTTTAAGTCTCAATAGATTTTTAAAGTTTGAGCTTTTTCTTTGTCATATTATATGTTTGAGATTCATTTATATTCTAAATATAAATATTGTTATTCACATCTAATATGTTTATCTCAATATCATCTTTATAAACAAAACACTTAGTGTTCTAGAATATAAAATTATACCCGCAACGGGTTAAACTAGACACAGAGATAATGTTCCTAGTCAAACTAGATACATTATAATAGTTTCCTAATTTAAGTACATGCCCAAAGGACAGTTCCAAAACTTAGGTTCCCACAGCCAAAACAGCGACTATCGTCCCGTTTCTGACTCATAGGTCGATCTCAACTGAAGTCAGTCTCCTGCTTATCAGCAGATCCCGCACATCAGTACATATATTTGTGTACCACATCCAGTATCTAAAATCCAATTTTAAACCAGCAGTGGACATGTTTATAATAATCATACCTGAAGTCGGAGCCTTGTCCGTCTTCACTTCCTTCATGTCTGCCTTTGTCCATACAGCAGTCACGCTTCCAGTGACCCCGTTTGCAACAATTTAGGCAGACATATTGGGATATGTCATTTTTCTTCCCAGAAGATTGTGACGATTTTTCATTTGCCCCTTTTCACATCTCTAGAAGTCTTCGGCCAAGCCTATACCTTCTGGGATGTTGAAGTAAGATGCACCTTGCGCTTCTTGCCCTTTTGCAAGCTCTGGCTGTGTCTCCTTGAGCATAGCCATTAACTCTCCAAGAGTTTTCTTTTGCAATCAGTACTTCTAAGATCTAAGAATAGATTTATGAAGATCCTTCAATTTCAATATCATACTATAAGGATCTAATCATTAGTTCTGACGAAGAAATTAAGGAGTCTTTGCGACAAGCATAAATGATTGAGCACTAAAGTTTTCATCACGATGAGTCTTCCAAAGCTCATGATCTACTATTTGCTCAACTCCTGGCTTAGGCCCGAGAGGTCGCTCTATCAAATAGAGTAACTTCTCAACTCCCAGGACTATTCTGAGATTCATTCCCAATATGGAAAATTAAAAGCCGCTTAAAGATATTTCACCTAGGATTATGTTATTTAACGCTAATCTTTCAGGTTATAATGATTGCTATAGTCCAACTATCCAATCAACGATTTCGGGTACAAGCTAATGTAATGATTACTATAGTCTAACTATATAATTAATTACAATTTTATTGGTTAAATTCAAATATATTGATTACTATAATCCAATTATATAATCAACTATAAATGAAGTAGTTTGAATACAGTCCAACTTTTCAATTAAAATAACAATTGAATATTAGTCCAACTAATATATATTTATTATTAATGACGAAAAATGAAATGAGCGGGTATTGGCAAGTATCTAAACGAAATTGAAAATTTAATATTTGTCTCCCACTATTTTTCGGCGAGCCTCAAACCCTCTGTGGAGTACTCGGGAAACCTAGTTTCCTAGTGGGCTAGGATCCCGTTAAATAACACACAACCTTGACTTTGGCCAACAAATTGTATGAAACTTAACTAGGTAGATTTCTAAGATCAATTGGATCTCATCCAATTCCTAGATCCAGTAGGTGGACCTCCAAGTCCGAAACATATATCCAATATATGCCAATATATCTGATATATTCCCTAACCTTTTTCCTCTGAATCAACTAAGCCTTGGCCTTGGATCAACAAGCTTGATGAAACCAGTTAAGCGTGACCCATTGACAGTGAGAAAGCTTCGTAATCGAGGCCGATGAACAAGAAGTGACCTTGACTTTGGCCAAAAAATCACAACTTGCCCAAGACGTATGATATGGAACAAAGCCTTCATGATTCAAACACATCCGCTATGAAAAAATGTCTTGACTTTGGCCAACAAACCAATGTCAATCTTAGATCTTGAGAGAGAATCACTCAATGGAAGGAAAAACACTTAATATAAAATGAGGTTTTTTGTCGCGATTTGGCAACCAATTTATTATCTTTAATCAGGTCTCATCATACACCCTTAAACATGCATTCTAAAAGCATAATAAGGCGCGAATAAAATAATAATGATATGTGGATGGATATTTAACAAATTGTTCATAGAACAAATCTCTCAATTTCCTCTCCCCAGCTAGCACAATTCTAACTTCTACCCAATTACATAATACAATAAAGAAACCTCATTAACATTGAGGGGAATTGGTGATAAGAGAATTACAAAGAGTCAAGAGATAAAGGCTGGACACGCATGTCCAATTTAATAAATTCTAAATTTATTACAACAATTTCCAAAATTGCCCTCACCCATCTAATATCCATCCGATATACATTATTCATACAATACATCAATGTATTCACACAAAGCATGTTATTCAATCAATCTAATCCAATTAATTAATCTTTGAATTAAGTGATCATCCAATGTTCAAACAACGATTTGATTTGCGTGAGTCCAACTCGTTTTAAGAATAAGTACTCAAAGTGCGTATCCTTGAATTATATCGAACTACAATTTTAAATCTAATTCAATTTGTATTCAATACTAATTCTTATTTAATTCCAAATTAAATAATTACACTTTATTAATGTGTCTTTACGACTTAGATTCTAAATCTAATCTTAATGGGTCTCAAATGCCCAATTAACATCCAATGTTAATTTAATTAAAGTCCAATGGGCTTTTAATTAATTCATAAGGCATGGGCTTTGGCCAATATGGGTCAAACCCAAATGCCAAGGCCCAATAAAGGAATCACCCTATTTGCCATAAAATTAATTTTGGCCCATTATGCCCAATTAAATATTTAAAGGCGCATTTATTATATTTGGACTTAACGGAATGGTTTTAGGCCCAATTTGGATCCAATCCAATTGTCCTAAACCAACTTGGCACAACCAAGCCCATTAGGCCCAAATATAACAATTTTATCCCAATTTAAAATTCAAGCCTAATTAATTAAATTCCAATATTCCAAATATCACAATTTTTAATTAAAGTGTATAGCCATAATTAATTAGTTAAATTAACATTTCCAAAACACCAATTTAATTAATTAATCATGCTTTATTATATTCAATTCATGTCCAACACAATTGAAGCAAAATCAACTCATAACATGCTTTTATAACTCATGACATTTTGGGCATTTTATATCCGATTTTGATTTCAATCCAATTAAATCACAAATCAATATATTCATGCATTTTAAACACATCCAATGGTCTAAAAAATCAAAATTCACCATGACATTAGGGCTCTAAGTATTCGGCCATGCTATCCAATTTGGGGAAAAATTATCTAATCAATTTTTCTCAAAATTAATCATGCATAGCTCTAAGTTATCATAATCTAAGCATACTCAAACAATCAATTTGAAAAAATTATGCTCCAAGCAAAAATACCCATATTAAAGTCTATGAACCATAATCAACTTCATGCTTAACCTGGCTCTGATACCATTGTTTGGTTCTCTAAGAACAATTCCAAGATCAAATAAGCATAAAAGATGTGAATACTCGAAGTAAGAATGCAGAAAAATACTTACAACGATCGATTTCTTGGATGCGTCGAGAACAAAAATTTATCTCCTTTAGAAGTGCTCCAAGCTCCTCTCTTTGATTGTATGTTGATCTCCAAGGTTGGTGAATGAATTCCAAACTTAAGGGATGTTTCCCTTTCACCTTTGTAGACTCTTTAAGTGCTAGCTATGGAAGAAATTTGCAACAAAAATCTTCCCTTATCTTTGTGTAACTCTCAGCCAAGCCAAGAAGAAGAGAAAGAGAGAGGCTTTCACGGTTTTTGAGTGAAAATGAGAGAGTGTGTGTTGTTTTTGATTTTGTGTGTTGTGTATATCATTTTCAAAAAATAATTACCATTTACCAAATTCAAAATTAGGTAAATGTCATTCACAAATCAAGGTTGTGTATTTTACAAGCAACCAAAATCTTACCAACTTCTATCAACCAAAAGTTGATAAAGTTGACTAGTGATGTGATTAGGTGTGGGCCCCACTTAAATTCAAAATCCGAATGGGCCCGCTAAACACATTTCGGGCTCGGGTTTATTAATTTCTAATTAACGAATTTTCCGTTGCGACTTAATTAAATCAAATTTAATTAAATAATAATGCATCGCAAAATTATTACGAAAGTCGCTCGCGAATTAATTCTAAATTAATTCTTTCGCCCGAATTAAAATCCAATTTTAATTCTCCGTTGAAATCTAATTTCATTTAATATATCGAATATATTATTTAATCGATTAATTCCAAATTAATCGTTCTCTCTCTTATATTCGAATTTTATCTCAGATAAATTCTCGCCGCAATTAATCCTAGATTAATTTTCTCTCTCTCATAATTAATCCCAAATTAATTCTGTTTGAGTCAAACATCATCGGTGAATCTTTGGGAAGCGACCCATGAGATCTCTGGATATGTTGGCAGTAAATCCGGTTATCGGACTATCCGAATTCGTGCGTACCCGGTACCATAATCTTACCGATTTACAAGACATGGTTGGCTTCTAGCAAAGCACCGTGCCTACCCAATTCTCCAGAAATATTCTTTTAATTAATATGTATATGTGTCAGACGTAGTATACGTAGTATTGCGTATTGCGATCCAGTATCGATATCACATGCTAGGCCTAGGGCTGAAATTGTGTCTGTCCCGTACGAAACATATATCGGATCTCTGGTAACTAGTCTCTTTAATCGGATAATCATGACCTGGTTATATTATCCCGATGACTGCAGTACTTAAGAGTACCAGTTCCGTATCCTACGTGATCATCATCTCCATATGACTAAAGTGATACTTCCATCTTGACATCACACCCAATACACTACGATTCTCAGTATACCCAGAAGAGGCGTACACAGAACTTGTTAAAGCCCCGAATGACCAAAACCAAAGTATACTGATTGTCGCAAGTATTAGCGATGCAAGTCTCAGGTTAAAACCAAATACACCTACCCTGATTCGGATTTCCATAGACACATAGTCATACTACCAATGAGATTCCGATGGGTCTATCCATAGCGAAGCTGTTTCCGTACCATCGGTAAACAGAACCTCATATTACACTTGCATGAGTATCCAATACCCAAATATATGAGTTACGCTTCCATAACACGCACAAGTGTAATACTAGTCTATTCCACATTATCGATGTTCAGTCTCGATAATACTACGACTAGGGATATTTAATGATTAAACCTTACGTGAATGAATATTGTCTCATATCTTATTAATCTGATACTAATCATATGAACTTTTATCATTTATATATATCTCGATAATCCAATTACAAATGATAAAAGAACAATTTCTTTTGTCACATAGTTAATTTATACAACAACACCATGTTCTATACAATTAGTGATGCTTTGGGTCATAATTGTCTAATAGTTATCTCTGTCTCTTACCTGTAGTATCCTGACTTAGATGAGGTGTTACACCTCCCTTAAATTTTCTTCGAAAAAACATTCATATTTTTAAAATCAAAATACCTCATTGTAAAGTTAGAGCAATTCCAAACGAGTTTTCTAAATTTACTCTTTAAATACTTATTTACTTACCTATGTGCCAAATTGAAAACTGGAAAAATAAACTTTATTCTAAAATATTCTTCAATTAAAATTATATTTATATTATTTTAATCAAAAAGTTTTCCTCCACCAAATTTAACTACCATCATTTTCAAAAAAATTAATTACCTCCAATTTATATTTTGAAATATTTTCAATTCTTTAAAAATTATGTTATTTATTACTCAAATCATTCATCCTTCCACTTATTCAAAATTAACTAAATTTTAATCTCTTTTCTTTTTCTTTCCTTTATGGCTAGCAATTTAATTCAATAATTTGAGATAAATTAAGATTTCGGTAGTAAATATTGGATAATCAATTTAATCAATTTTAATAAAATGTAGGGTAAAATAAGTAAAATTGAAATGATAAATGTTGATAAAATTTGTTGTAAAATATTAGAGTTTAATATTATTTATAGGTTAAAAAAGAGTTGTTGAGAATTATTGCCATTACTTACATTATTTTAATAAAAAAAATTATAATTAAAAACTCCAACCACCACAAAAATGTTAGGGATATGCCATATACCCAACTTGTGGATGTACTATATGTACATGTATTTGTATTATTTTTCATTAATTAATAATACGTGTCTTACATAAATCATCAAACACTGTAATAAAACCCTTGGAGTAATAAGATGATGGCTTCCACGCCTTATGAGAATCATTACTCTTAAATGTTCTTAGTCATAGTTTTGTGAATAATATGGGCGTTAACAAAGCGGAGAGACTAGCATGATGATATGATCCGCCCTTAAGTGGGGTAGCCGATCTCATAGGCTACTAGCGGAGATCCGTCTGCTTGGTGTATCACATGGATGCATGAGTTGCTCGTGTCCATCGAATTGACCGCCAAAATTTTTCATATGGAGTGTTTATCCCATGTGTCTGTGAGAACTTTCATGTATCGATTATATGACTAGTCTTTTGACTTGAGGTCTTTACAATCTTATGTGTGGATCAAATAACTTTGACATTCTCTTTTCCCGGTTCAAAAGATCCGGTCATAAGGGTATGATTGGGTCATTTGTTGAAACATATGAAGTTTGTAAAGATACAACAGAGAATCACCACTCTCTCGGATAATATTTTCTTATAAGAGTAGTATTCCAGCACGCGGGTTGATATGTGTGATCAGTGCTTGAGACTGTGGCCACATCGGAAGAATCATGTGAGATTATTGGGTTAGCACGATTCATGACACTATCAACATCATACCTTTGACCATATGGGTAGACACTTTCTGTACCCTAGGTCAATGAGTGGAGATACAGTGAGGTGAGAGACCGTATCATATGTAAATCACATACATAATGGGTATATATATCTTTCATTCTCATTTGGGGGCCTTGGCATGTTGCTAGATGTCAACCTTGGTCATTGAAATCGAACGACCATCTGATCGGAGGATAATTTATGTTCGATTAAATTATCACGATTCATTACATGTCCAACTTGAGGGGAACCCAAAAGATCACACACAATAAAATCGAAATCAATGGTTAATAATGCACAATACAAATATAACAGCATATATGATTGTTGTAGGAATTGTTCATAAATGGTTCAATGTGTTTAATTATTGAACAAATCATTTATGAGGTTCCATAATGGCTTAGAGATTGGTGAATAACGATGGGGGAACTTTGGGAATTGGAATTAAAAAAAATTACTATTCACGCGAATAGTAAAAAATATTTGTTATTTGTTTTGAATTCCAATTCGGCCCAAACTCTTATTAGGGTTTTATAATCTCATTAAACCACTAAATTAAGATCCAATGGCTAAGATTAGATTAGCTTTTATCTCACATCGGATTCTTAATTAATTTTGTTGTCTTTGGAGCACTATATAAACCCAAAGAATTCTTTACAAATTTGCTACACCAAACCTTTCATATCTCGGGTTTATATAAGTGAGCAACTCTAAAGTTTAAGAGTAAGCCACTGATTTTGAGGATCCTTAAATCTAATTGACTAGAGGAACCTCGAGTTAAAAGTTTTGAGGTATTTGCCTAAGCTAGCACCAAGGGCAAAATACCTGTGCACTCAAGGCGTAGTCTTGCCATTGAGTTTTGGCTTTGGTGTGTGCATCTTTGGAGGCCACACACTTGGGTGGCTCTTTGGAACGTGGAAGAGCTTGCTGAGTTCGAGAAAAACTTGTAGATTGGAGGGATGACTGAATGAGTCTTCGGTTCAAGTAAGTCTTTTTCTTTCTTTATTTTAATTAGAGTTCTTATGATAGTTAGCATGTTCAGGTTTATGTTCTTTGCATGTTTTATGAGTTTTTATGTTTAAAATATATAGTAACATGTCTAGGCTTATAGAATAATCAAAACAAATGGGTCTTGGGCAAAGGGAAAGCGGCATAATAATTTTTAATTTTCAGCTGCGCACTCGCGGCCGCTTCCCAACAAAAAAAAAAAGAAGAGAGAAAAATTATATAATACTATTTGAAGAGAAATAAGTCATTCTTCAATATTGAAAAGTGAGAAGAGAGATCTAATTTGAATAATCTCATTTGATATCTTTTTTGGGAAAAAAAATATTATTTGGGACATGTCCTATAGGACCATCCAATGAGTATATGCCATGTGTTAATCAATAAAATTTTATTTCCATTGTTATTGGTTAATTACAAATTTAATGTATACTTTGCAAATTATTATTGTCTGACCGTACCACGTCATCTATACGTTTATCTCACACAAATCTTTCTTCTCTTTTGAAACCAATTTTAATGATGTGACTCACCATTTAAATAATATAAAAATAATTGGTGTGTGCTTTGAAGTTGCTCTTAGACTCAGAGAATGATCATGATATATATATATAGATAGAGGCTTTTTATATGGTCTTTTTCTATTTTATGAAAAATGAGTAAAAGTTTTTTTTTTTGTTTCCGAGTAAAAATTTAGTAGATATTTGATTTTCATTTTTTTTTTTACGGATTTTTTAAAATATTAAACATGCCTCAAAAACGTTAAAATGCAAAATAATATTCCAAACCGTGTAAATTAAATAGATGGATATGGGCTAATGAGATAGATAAAAGAGTAAATTACTCTTTAAACAAAAATAAATCAAGGTCGAGTAAAGTGTAATAATTTGAGGAAATTATTAAGTATGACTAAAGTCATGTAGGATCCAGTAAGTCGAGTATGATCTATATAATTATAACTGTGTTATTGTATTTTCCACTCTTTTGAAAATCGAATCAGATCGGCCAAGTATACCGATCGAATCGAAAACAGATTATAAGTCCGATCTGGTTAATCGATAAAATCATAAAAATTAGATAGTTAATTTTTTTATCAAAATCGGTCAAACCCGGTGAAAATCAGTAAAGCCTGTCAAAATCGGTGAATCAGACTAGATCGGTTTCTTAAATTTTTAAAATAAAAAATTAAAATTTAATATTTTTCATAATTTTTAATTAAATAAAAATATTTATGACGTAAATCGATTTTATTAATTTTTTCAAAATAATTCAATCAGTTAAATCATTAATCCATTAAATTTTTTGAATTATCGATTTCATCACAGATATTTTCATAAAACATGCGTCGAAAGATATCTACATAAACATAGATTGTCAACTCAGTCAAAATACTTACG
The DNA here is from genome assembly GCA_019454045.1 of Zanthoxylum bungeanum. Taxonomy (NCBI): domain Eukaryota; kingdom Viridiplantae; phylum Streptophyta; class Magnoliopsida; order Sapindales; family Rutaceae; genus Zanthoxylum; species Zanthoxylum bungeanum. Next base: position 139,554 of record SKCR01011687.1, read on the forward strand.
TGTAATTTTCATCTTATTGGGACATATTTGTCTTCTTCTTCATGGTCTTTGTCATCTTCTCTTTTTATTATTTAATATTTTCTTATTAGTCTTGTTGCTCTCTCTCCATAGTAAAGTGATCAAGTTTAGATAAATCAGACTTATACGTTGGTTGAACCGATCGAACTTAAAATTGATTATGAATTCGGTTTAATTGAATCTTAAAAATCGAGATTAAAAAAATCGGCCTAAAATCAGTAAAATCGATGAATCGGCTTGATAGATTATAAACCCACATTATTGAAAAAAATCAAAAAATTAATTTTTAATTAATTAAAATTATTTTATGATATTATCTGATTCTACCGGTTCAACCGATTAAATCAGTTATCCATTAAATCTTTTAAATTATCGGTTCAATCACCGATTTAATTTTTAAAATACTGAATAATAATAAAATTAAGGAGATAGAAAAATATTTTCACTCTTCCTTTCTATACTCTAAAACAACTCTTAACCACCAAGACTTTCTCATCCTCTACTCTTTCTAGCATAGGGAAAATCAAACAATCAATATTTTTTTCATTTTCATGCTAATAATAAGATGATTTTTTTATTATCCATTTCCCTATTCTTTTATGTCTCTCATTTGTAGGGGTGTTCACGGATCGGGTCGGGTTTTTTTGAAAATTTTGAGATTCAATCGGTCAGGTCACGTGGGTCGCAAGACCCGAACCCAAAATTTGAGAAGTGAAACTCGATCGGGTCGGGTCAGGTCGGATTGGGTCGTCCAAAAATATTTTTTTTTAAAAATGAATTAATTATTTTGAAATATAAATATTAGCTATTTTATGTCCCGAAAATTATCATATATATAAAGTTTCAAGACAACAAAAGTAATAAATAAATGAAATAATAGTAAAAACTTTAAAAAAATAATATTTTTTTTAGAAAAATAATAAATTTTTTGGAAAAATAATAAAAATATTATATTTTCGGGTCAAGTCGGGTTTTAATGTCAAACCCGTGCCCGACCCAAAATTTTCGGGACGGGTCGGGACCCGAAAACTCATAATCTTTGTTTGAAACCCGCGCGGGTCGGGTCGAGTCTCTGGTTGACCCGATCTTATGAATACCCATACTCATTTGTGAGAGTTTTGTCTCTATTTATTAGGTTATTACGAGAGTTTTATCTAGGAGTGGCAATGGGTTGGGCCGGGCCGGACCCGAGCTTCGATAAGCCCGGTCCGAGCTCAAGAATTATTATTAAAGCTCGGGTCTGGGAAAAGCCCGACCCGAGCTATTACCGGGCCAAGCTGGCCCGTCTCGGATCGAGCTTTATCCGGTCCATTTTTTTTTACAAAAAAATTATATATATAATTCATTTGGACCGGACCCGACCCAAATATTTTTACCATGTATAATTTTATGATTTATCGCCCTTTACGACCCTTGGGTTTGGTTATGAGAACCGAGACGAAGCTAGTGGAGGGCTGTGGTCTGGGTAGCTTGCCAAATTTTATTTATACCCCTTAATTTTTTCTTTATTAACATATAGTCTTATAAAAATAATGTCCTAATGTCTCTACATTCCTTCTAATCCTTGCTCAATATCTACAAAATACTAAAGTAATTTATTTTTGTTAACCAATACTGATTAATTAAAAACTTTCATCAATATCTACAAAATATTAAAGTAATTTGTTTTAAAATAAATAAATAAATAATAATTTATTAATTTTCTCAATGGGAGGCCATCCTTTGACATTCTTGTCTGAGCCCATGTGACTGTTTAAACTAAAGTAGCAAGGATTCATGCCATAAGAAACTGCACGTGGTCTAAACATTTTTGTCAAATGAAATGCATCCTCTTTAAAGTTTCTCCCTTCAGAAAAATTTGTCTATTTTTGGGTTGAAATACAAACAAAACCAAATGATTGAATTAAATTCCACCTGTTTTATCTTTTTTTTTTTTTTTTTTGGGTAATAAAATCCCAAGAGAAAAATAGAATAAATAGCAAATTTCCAATCACAGCCGTAACAGAATTGTTAGCATAAAAACACCTTGACAATATGACATGAATATCAAATTAAAGGCAACAAATATATTTTTGGATCATCTACCAACCTCAAAATAAAAAAAAAAAAATGCTCTATTATCAAAAAAATAATTTTTAAGATTTAAACTTTCGATGCCAAATCCCCATAGAACAATCTTTGTCATACTTTTAAGGTTTATCGCAACCTTTACATACATCAAAGTAACAACTATTAATAATTTTTTTTTTTTTTTTTGTGTCATTGGTAATTCTTTAATATACACATTGTCGAAAATAAAAATGAATGCGACTGATTTCACTTTAAGTAGATGCGATTGCTAACCTCACTTAAAAAGTATAAACAAGAAGAGAAGTTGATCCAATGGGTGTGATTTGATGGTATAAGATTCAAGATCTCATTTTGAGGTCATAAATTCGAATGTATTTCTTATGAGAATCTAAAATAATCGGAGATTTTATTTGCTCATCTTAAATCCGAAATAAGTAATTTGATAACAAAATTTACCAAGATTCTAAAAAAAAAAAGAAAAGAAGAAGAAGCAGCTGACAAAAACCTGACAAATTCACAAAGAAAAAGCTATACTTGCAAGTAGAGTGGCAAAAGCATGAGGTTTTGTTTTGTTTTATTTTACTATTTTTGTTATAGTTTAATAGCTTTTGTTGGGAGGAGAGAGAAAGAGACAATGGGTTTTGGACTTTTAGATAGAAAGAGAGAGCAAGTTGGTGGTTGCTGTAGCTGTCTTTGCCACCAGTTTTAACCTTTTTAATGGGTCCTTGAAATCCTTCAGCCTCTAAACTCAAGTGGGTCATTCATTGTTTTGAGGTCCTACTACTATCCCACTTGTTGCTCTTTGCCTTTCTTCATCTCGCTCTCTTTTATATATACCCTTCTCTGAAGAAAGATCCATTTGCTCTTTTTTTTTTTGGTGGTTTTGTTTTGGGTTCAATCTTTATGCATATTCTGCTAGTTGAAGTTCATATTTATCAAGATATTTGATGTTGCTAGTATATGATTGTATTGTGATTGTGTGTTAACTCTATCTTTATGTATTTGATTTGTAAAAAGGCTGATGTTATTTTGTCATCTTTCACTCAAAGCATCTGGGCTCTACTGGGTATTTGCTTCAAGTGGTTGATTTGGGGTCACTTGGATTGCTTTCAAGTTTCTATTTTTTTTTTCCTTTGTGATTTAGATTTAGATTGAATTTCATGCTTGGTCCAAGACAATGGAGATGTTTATGGCCAGATTTTTATTTCTTTAGCATTCAATACCTTAGCTTTGTTGGATTAATATGAAGAATCTGCTCAAGAAGCTCCATATCACATCTAATCAATCGGATGATGCAGAAGGTTCAACTTCTTCAAGGGGGAGTAAGTCTAATGAATTAGGTTCTGTTCATAATCCTGAGGCTAATAAACCCAATTCAGGTCTTTCAAATTGGTTAAATTCAGTTGTAAATAGAAAAAGTCCAAGTCCCCCATCTTCTTCAAACGTTAGAAGGGTAACTGAGAGAACAGAACCAGCTGATTCCATAAGTGTTTCTGGTTTAGATGTTGCTTTAGATACTATGCTCCGTGATTCTGGGTCTGCTAGCTCGAGGGATCCTGATATTGAAGAGGAGTATCAAATACAATTGGCTTTGGAATTGAGTGCAAAAGAGGATCCTGAGGCTGTTCAGATTGAGGCTGTAAAGCAAATCAGTTTGGGTTCTTGTGATCCTGAGAATACCCCAGCTGAAGTTGTTGCCTATAGATACTGGGTAAGTTTGATGTTTGCCTCTTCTTCAACAGGTCTAATTGATTCAGGTTTTGCTGCACTTTGACTTCATAGTTATGTAATAGCTTTTTTTTTTGGTGGAACAATATTTACTTCACTGCCCATTACTTTTAGTTTAATTTTGATTTACTTTGGTGTTTAATTCAGTTTTGTTTTATTATTTTAGTATCATTTGCTCACTTCTCATCTTTCTGATTGGCCCGGGAATTTTATACATGAAATCCAAATCCCAGAATGCTTTGCTTGGATATGAAACCATTTGTTTGGTGGTGATGTTAGTGTTGCTCAACCACCTGAAGGCTTCCATGTTTATGAAGCTTGGGAATAACATGTCGTAGCAAGTAATGCTACTTTTTAGTCACACTTGGGAAATAATGTTACTAAGTATTGAAATTATTTGTATTTCCTGGGGACCTATACATGCCTTTTTTCCTGAAGCCTTAATTACAACAAGGCCATTGATCTTTCCCTTTGAAAATTTAGTATAATTACTGTAAATTGAAGTAACTGATGGGATAATTGTTTTTCTGTTGGCTTGTTAATTATTCTTAATACTTTTGAACTTGCTAAGATGTCTACGTTTATATGAGCTGTATGTCTATATGCTGTATTATGTTTAAATTGATTACTAGTATGTTTGGCATTATTTTGCATCATGTTTATTTTCCTTTCTAACCTGTCTCATATCGTAGATTTGTTCGTGCTTCACAGAATTACAATTCTCTTAGCTATGATGAGAAGATCATGGATGGATTTTACGATCTGTATGGAATCCATACTGACTCCACCTCAGACAGAATGCCATCCCTTGACGATCTTCAAGGAACACCTGTTTCAGATGGTATCACATGGGAAGCAGTTTTGGTCAACAGGGCCGCTGATTCTAATTTGTTAAAACTTGAACAAAAGTCCTTTCAGGTGGCTGTCCAATCAAGATCGCAGTCTCCAGCATTTGTGGGAAGTGATTTGGTGCGAAACCTTGCTGTTTTAGTATCTGATTACATGGGTGGACCAGTTGGGGATCCTGAAAACATGTCAAGAGCATTACGAAGTCTTAGTTACAGTTTGAAAGCAACTCTTGGTAGCATAGTTTTGCCGCTTGGTTCGCTGACAATTGGGTTGGCTCGTCATCGAGCATTGTTATTTAAGGTACATGCTCTACTAAGTTATTTATTTCTCCTGGTAAGGTGCTCCAGCTATTTATTTATGACTTGAAATTTTGATATTGCTCCTGTTAGAGTAGAATGGATAAACCTATTCCAGAGTGCTTTTATCAACTTGATGACACAGGGAGTGTTTTCTATTCAAATCCAAAGTTTAATTGCCTTCTTGAAATATTAGGCATGCTTAGCTTCCCTCATAACTGAAAAATTTCTGTACTTAATCTGTTTTATGTTTAGTCATATCATTTTGTAATTGTTTTCTAGGTTGATTGTCATTGGTTCATGTCTGCACTTCGGCACTTGCTAATAATGATCATTTCATGTAAGTGCAATTCAGATCTACTGTTTCAAATTAGGTTAAATAAGATATCTTGAAAATAAGCTCAATTTTTGTGATCGTCCTTGATGAAGTCTCTTTGAACCTGCACAATAGAACATCTTACTGTTCAGGAATTTGTATGTACGTCCTATTTGCTTCTTTGAGTCTAATAGGAAACGCTTCTTGCCTGTATTGATTCATTAAAAGATTTTCCATTACGGATTTGTTAGAAAGGTTTACTGTTATAAATGAAATATTTACCTTATTGAAGACAATCCTCTCAACTCTGTGATATCTGTATTGTTCCTTGGTAACATTTCTTGTCATTGTTGGGAATAATCTATTACTTTTTTCCAATAAAAGTAATTTCTTTCATTGTGGAAAATTATTGCTATTTCTTCGTTACAATCATCCCACTTTAGGTGGAGCTCTGTTTCAAAGAGATTGGAATCAGTCATTTGATTAAATAAAGTAAAAATGGATACATTTCCAATCTTTTGCAACTTTTCTGCTTTGACTTGTGGTTCCATAGATTCTTGCATACGCTTATGCTTATTTCTTAGATACTTCAAAAGATTTGATGTATTTCACATAGTCACCAGACACCTTCAAATTGAAATTTTGGAATTACAAATTCGTTCAATGATCAACCGAACAAAGGGATAGGTTATGTTGAGTAGTTGGATGACTTATGAGTAGATCAACACCCACATTGCTCTCTTAAAGTCAGTCTGTTGGTCAGGATTGGTACTTTATGGATTGGGCTTCCCTCTGCCTGGTTAGGGCTTCATCATCTGTTTGGGATCCCGTATCCAGTGAGCTATCTGCACAAAGCACAAATATCAGGCGTCCTGGCGATGGCCACCGACAAAAACCCTCTGTAATCAAATGAGATTAGGGACCTACTTCTGTTTTTGGAGGAAGAAATTCTCAGATGTAGAGAGACTATGTAAAGAGAAGTGATTGTTTTTCAAACCTGCCTTGCATTTATATAGAAGTGAGATTATAATAAAAGCTTCCCAGGAGGCTTCATTCATACTGAGGCAGTAGCAGAGTTTAGGTGTCAGGCTTGTCCAATCACTGATTGCACTAGTTTGCACTTCAAGCCAAGTTGTCCATTTGTTTAGTGGTCTATCAAATGCTGAGTCATGTAGGTCTTCTAGGAAGCTGCTAGACCCGCTGTGTCAGGCAGCTTGCAGCAGTCCGGTCTTGACTCTGACATGACTCCTGAAAATGTAGATCTGGAACATGGTTATATATGTCCTTAAATTTGAAACTTATAATCAACTATGACATAGTATTTGTTTGCTTGATGAGACAAAAATGATGAAAATAGTAATTTGTGGAAGTTTCTTTACAATATGCATAGCTCCATAATAATTTACAATTTTCCTTTATTTCTTGTTATATGGAAGTGAATTCCTTTATAACTTGTTCATGTCCATCCATTTCCAGCCAGCCTATAGCATTCTGTAAATAATAGGTTAACAATTACTTCAGTTTATATGGGTTTTATAGTATAGCTTTCTTTTTATAAGTAAAACTTATATATTAGAGCATTTATAATCGTGATTTTAACAAGTTGGTAGTTGTTAGGTTGTCAGTCACATTTTTGCTAAATTGTGTAATTACCTTAAAGATACTTTTTGCAAAGTTTTGTTATGAGAGGTGAGGTAAAATATGTAAAATAAAAAGGTTACTTTTGAACATTAAACTTTTTAGAAAAGCTCAAACAGTTTTTCAGGTGAAGCTCAAAATTTGAGCTTTTTAGCAGATGTACAAACTTTAATTTTTCAGAAAGCTTTTAGTATTAAAAAACTCTTTTAGCTTCCTCATATTTGTTTGTGATATTTGAGTTTTCTATATGCACTGTTCCTCATAACACTTGTTCATCAATTAATCTTAGTGCCTAAAAGTTTTTTTTTTTTGTGAATTGTGTATCTTCCACTTAGTCAGTTAGTCTACATGGTCATGTAGGTTTTGGCTGATAGTGTGGGGATCCCCTGCCGATTGGTGAAAGGACAACATTATACAGGTTGCGATAATGAGGCAATGAACTTTGTAAGGATTGATAATGGAAGGTAAATGCTATTACAATTTGAACTTAAATGTTTCTGCAATGTGAACGGACACTAAGATGTCAAGGGTTTAGTTCACTTAAGTTCACATGATTTATCATTTATGTGAGTAGATTCTTTGTTTTCCTCTCAAGTGAAAAAACCGTTTTTTGGGGCATATGATGATACTGTATTATAGATTTTTAGTTCTCAAAATGATTTACTTTCATTATATGAGATATTCTTAGACAATAAATCTTCAGTGGGCTTCATATATCTTAAGATTTACTATGGGTTTCCTTCTTTGGTTTGATAATATAAATGGCCTAACAACATCATAATTGAGACAATGACTACCATAGTAGCTGTGAACTGTTTGTTTTCTGTTGACCATTTTAAAGATGATTAACGAAGGATAATGTGAACTTCAGGGAATACATTGTTGATCTAATGGCAGATCCCGGCACTCTTATTCCTTCTGATGCAGTTGGATCATATGATGTCTCTTTCTATTCAGCCATTCCTTTGTCCAGAGAAGTTGACTCATCACATGTAGTGTCATCCAGCAGTGGGGTTGGGAGCTCATTTGAAGAACATTCTGAGTTTGGGACATTTGACAAGAGATCCAAGTTCAGGAACTCTGCTGCTTTAGCAGGTCATTCTGATGACACAAGAAAATCTTGTACCTTTTTTAATCTAACTGGGACATCTAAAGGCAAAGAAGAATCCAAGATGCTTTCGGAGGATAAAAATTCTTCCAATATAGAGAAGGCCCCTGTCCAAGAGTTTCCCAACAAGCCTAATTGTCCTTATGCACATGCAAGATCTCCTTCCTGGACTGAAGGTGTTACCTCTCCTGCTGCCCGTAGAATGAAAGTGAAAGATGTTTCACAATACATGATTGATGCGGCAAAAGAGAATCCACAATTAGCTCAAAAACTTCATGATGTATTGCTCGAAAGTGGTGTAGTTGCTCCTCCAAACTTGTTTACTGAAATTTATTCTGAGCAATTAGATGTGTCAACAGTTGAAGTCAGGTCCCCAACTGAAACTAAGGATGATAGTAAGCAGAGCATCGGAACCCAAGAAAGAGAGAATCAAGATGACCCAAGTCCAGCTTGTTTTTTGCCGCCTTTACCTCGTCCTAGAGCCCATTCTAAGAAAACTCATCATTTTGATCAACCTGAGCATCTTAAACCTGCAGAAGGTCTAGGGTTAAGTTATCAATTTGATGTAATAGGAGCTGCTGCACAGCCTGTTTCACAACTGTCTGAAGTGGCGCCGATAAAATACCGAAAAGACATTCCTGTTGCTGCTGCTGCTGCCGCAGCAGCAGCAGCTGTTGCATCTTCAATGGTAGTTGCTGTAGCAAAGTCAAGCACCGACTCAAATCTTGAACTTCCTGTAGCAGCTGCTGCCACTGCTACTGCTGCAGCAGTGGTAGCAACAACTGTAACTGTTGGTAAGCAGTATGAGCAAGGTACACGGGATGATGGAGATGCGGACTCTGCTGCTTTTGATCCTCGTGGTACCAGTAGTGGAGGTCGGGAACGTAATTCTTTGGGGGCTAATTCAGAAGTATCAGATCATTCAGCTGGTAATGATAACTCAAAATCTGATGCTGGAGATGATGTTGCGGAGTGTGAGATTCCATGGGAAGAAATCACCTTGGGTGATCGTATTGGACTTGGTATTGACTCATACTATTCTACGTGTTTTTATTACAATGTGTCCCTAGATTATCAAGATTCCAAGTTATTCTCAGATAAGATAAGTATAATCTTTTGGTTCATTTTTATGTTTTCAGGATCTTGTGGAGAGGTATATCGTGGGGACTGGCATGGAACTGTGAGTTTTCATTAGCTGACCCAAAAATTTAACCTTTTTTTTTTCCGGTTCAGTCTCATGTCAATGATCGATCTATTCATATCTATTTTTTTCTTTTCAGAGATTAATATTTTGAACGAAAGTAGTCTACTAGAAAGCCGAGTAGCTCATAATTAGCCATTTGGCGAGTAGGATGGTGAATATATTAAAAATTTTGTGGGGAAATTATGAACTAAAATGAATATGATGCAAAGGGTTGATCTCTTCGTGGGGATCTTCCTCCAATTTTTCAAAAGACTACTGTGTTGCTTGCTTCTAAAAGCCATGGGGATTAAGAAAGGAAATACTAAACATTGAAGGAAACAAATTGAATGATGACTTGTGTTAAAAAAGACATAATTATGCTAAGAAAACATCTAAAGAATCCAAATCTGCAGGATTACTCTTTGCATGTTTGACTTGCACACATTTGGTACATGATCTTCCAAAGTCTTATAAATTTCCATGAAAAATCATTAGGTTTTTCTTTCAATATTAATGGTGGGAAACATTTCTTGGAAATTAATCTCTGCTAAACTTCTAGAGAATTCTCAAAGTTTTGTGAATGGCTTAAGATTTATGAAAGTTGTTTTCTTTTTTTTTTTGGTATGCATGCTCTAAGATAAAATTGTGCATCTTAGTGAAATTAATTGGTCAAGGCATTCACTAGGACTGTGATGGTCATTGTTTCATTTAGATGCTTGGAAGTAGCCCGGTACAAAAGGTATGTACTCAGTGGTGGAGTCGCTGAGGGACGAGAGGGGGCTGTTACCCCTGCTCTGTCTGCAAAATTTTCATAATGGTTTTGTTTCCTGGTAAAATAACCCCAGCTGGGGTGGGTTTATAATTTAATACGTTAAAAAATCCGGTCTTTCAAGGAAGAAGCCTAGTGTTAAAAAGTACAGTGAATTCGGCCTCGAGTCCAATGAAAAAAAGAATTGGGCCCAAATTGATTTTAATGTTATCAAAATCAAATTAAATAGACAAGTCAAATTATAGAGAGGATGTATTCAACAACATGATAACAAAATTAAGCAATGTTTTAAAAATATGAAAACATGACGTAGACTTAGTATATCAATATTAGAATTTAAATTTTTTTAGTATAAAAAATTATCTTATATTTGTTGGAAAAGTTATCCAACTGGATCAATATTTCTAGCTCTGCCTCTGCATGTACTGGAATACCTCTGGATGTTGGTTTTTGTTTCTGGAATAAGAAATCTCTGTGGACCTACTTGAGGCTAAAGGCAGATTATGCTAGAGATCAATTTCTAGCATAATCTGATTGAATTTATCTATTCATTTGGGATTAAAGTTCTCGTGTTTATAATGACCGTCTGACAGCCATTAGAGCATATAATAAATGCTCCCTGGCCCAGAGCTTGCACTAAATAGGTGATGTCAAGAGAATAATGGAGGAGAAAAACAATAGTTGTGTTGGTTGTGATTTGGTATCTGGTGCTTGTGCAATACCAATTTTTTTATCATGAAATTCATTCTGTAATTTCTATTATATCTGTCTTGTTAATACATGTTGTCGAATGTTTTTTTATTTTATTTTTTTGGGTAGAAGATTAGCTATTTAATCCATGTTTACCCCCAAATTTATATATTAAGGTTCTTAAGTTGCTGTTTCACTTTATAGGAAGTTGCTGTAAAGAGGTTCCTAGACCAAGGCATTTCTGGTCAATCACTTGAAGAATTCAGAAGTGAGGTACAAGGCACTTCTTAATCTTTCCCACGCTATGCTAGAGTCCATTCATCTTATCCCACGTCTCTAGACACACCTCACCTCAGGATTTGTATGCATCCAATTACCATATAAGTGGAGCAGACAAGTCCCTGATTCAAAACCCTTGCTTAATAATGATTATGTCTTGATGGATCATTCAATATTTCTCCAACTGATTATGATGTAATCCAGTCAATTTTTGTCAATTTATCTGATTATTAAGCTCAGAAGCATTCATCATTCTCCTTGGTTAATTTTGATGGTCCTCTACCCACAAGACATGGAAAGAGCTTCTTAGGAATTATTCGGGCTTGGGCCCCCTAACATTCTGCTTTATGCTCGTATCTCCAATTTGTGTGCCAAAATAGAATAATATTATGTAGTAATGATAGGTCAAATTAGACTTCAATATACTTGGACTATAACTGTCTGTTTTCAATTTCAATGAACTAAAATCTCAAGCCAATAATATGTTATGATATGGTTAATGCTTTCCGGTGAGGTAGGTTGTAAGTGGCTAATTTCTTTTTCAAATTACACAAGTGTTCTGAAATGGAATTTTGAAATCATACTTAGTTTAATGTTACCTCCCATTTGAATTCAAAATGTTATCACTTGATGTGATTGTTGCGTGAAAGTAAGTCAAAGAGTATGCATTGACATTGATGAATTCAAATTTTGATTTTCTTTTAAGGTCCGAATCATGAAAAGGGTTAGGCATCCCAACGTTGTTCTCTTTATGGGGGCTGTAACTCGTCCTCCAAATCTTTCAATTGTAACAGAATTTATTCCTAGGTAAGTTTCCATCTTTTTATTTTTATATTTTTGTCATAATTCATTAAACAATTTTCTGAAATCGCTGTGTCGGAATGTTATTCATGGCTTAGAGGAATTTTATAATGCTCCTGTAATTAGTTGACTACAACAAGTTTTCCTTTGTGAAGTTCAGCAGAAATTAAGTCTTGAGGCATGTCCAAATTATCTATACCTTATTATCAGTAAATGAGATGATTTCAAAAGAGGGCCTTCGAAACAAGAGGTATGGGGGTCGAACCCCATTCACATGGGGTAGTGAGAGAATTGGGTTGCCATCATGCTATAACTTGGGGGAAAAAAAGAGGCCCTTGTAAAAGTGCTTTATATAACAAATCATTTATTGTTGGATTAGATGTTTCTCGCTTGGGCTGTATCTTCACTTTGTCAGTCATAATGGTTCTGTGTACTTGGTATTTTTCAGCACAATTGATCATATTTATCTCTCACCATAAAGTACAAAATTCTGTTAGAAGCCCCAATGCTTGTGTTCCTTTCATAATTATTAATTTTTTGGTTATTTATTATTCACATTAATTGGAAACTTTAATTTATGATTTTGCAGAGGTAGTTTGTACAGGTTACTTCATCGGCCTAACAATAATTTAGATGAGCGAAGGCGTTTGAGGATGGCCTTTGATGCTGTATGATTTTGTCATTCCAGCATTGTGGTTTTATACCTGTTTGCACAAGTGATTTTTTTTCCTTTTTTGTCTTAGCTGGCATTAACTTTTCTGTTTTGAGTAATGGAACTTTCAGGCTCGGGGAATGAATTACTTGCACAGCAGTATTCCGATGATTGTACATCGTGATTTGAAGTCCCCAAATCTTCTAGTTGATAGAAATTGGATTGTTAAGGTTGTATTTTTTCTCTTTTATACATCTAAAGTATCTCATATGCCTAATGTGGTATGGGCCACATAGAATGAAATTTTGTCTAACTTTTCTTTTACACATTTATCTGTAATTTTAGGTTTGCGATTTTGGGTTATCACGGATGAAGTACAGCACATTTCTCTCTTCGAGGTCAACTGCAGGGACGGTAAGCTAACCTAAACAATCAGCTGCAGCTATATTTCTTGTTTTTATTTCATCTAAATTTAATTTTTTCCTAGTTTGATTCTTAGTGGTCTGTCTTCTTTGGTGTTTCTGATGGCTCTGAATAAACGAAATAAAATCATGTTGCAATTGTGCGCATGAGACACATGATTATTGTTTATTATCTCTGCTTAGCAATAGAAAGGCCCTCATCATGTGCCATCTTGATATATCACTTCTACATTTTTTTTTCAAGTTATTGTTTTGTTGACTGCCTATACCCAGGCCTTCAAGGTTAAGCTTATACTTCGACATAGATGTTACCTGCAATGTGGTTCCTGAAGGCACCTGCAAATGTAGATGAAAAATATATTAATTTGAAAAATGCAGTTGGTTGTTGTTTTGGAGTAAGCGCCTTTCTTAAACATTGATGTTGTCTTTACTAATCTTAAAATCATGGTGCTGGAAATACGAATGATTGCCTATGTTATAGAGAACTAGAAATTTGATGATTTTATGTAGATAATTTGGATCAAGAAAATTCTTATTGAGTGAGTCAGAAATACAAGTGGATTTGAATGAATGTATTAAAATTGTTGGTATGTTACTTATTGGCCCATGGTTGATAACTTAAAAATAGGATGTGAAAATCATGCTGATTTAGGGTAGATGTACGCTGGCGAATTAGTAAAAACATGAAATGGTATTGCTTTGATTTGTCTAAATCTAATAACTTCAAATTTAAGTGCAATTGTCAGTTTGTATATGTGTGTGTTCTATTAACAAATTTTCAGAAAGGAAAGACAAAAGATTGATATATTCTTTTGGCATGCTTTTTCATCAGAAAGAAATTCCTCATTGAATTTGCAACATAATGAATTTGTGAATGCTAAATTATAGTTTTTTTTAAGAAGAAATTTTTGAACAAAGTATCAACTTTTGAAGGCGTATAAGGGGAGGAATCACTATCTTAAGATATTTTGGCTTAATTTTTCTGATGCATGCTATAAATTTACAAGATAATGATATAGCAATGTTAATAGTTAGGGGAATATGAAGTTAATGATGTGGTCCAACACTACTGCTGATGGTTAGGTACGCCTGCAACTTTGTTATGTACCAAGCTATTGAAAGAAAACTATTGGGTTTAGTAGGAAATATGTCTCAAAGATGTTGAGAACATTGAAATTATTAATGTTGCAATAAGTTTCTCCCTTGAGAAGTGTCATGTGATTGTAACTAATATTAATTATACATCAGTTCATGTTGTAATACTTTTCTTCAGGCTGAGTGGATGGCTCCAGAAGTGCTCAGAAATGAACCTTCAGATGAAAAGTATGGCTTTCGATTATTTACCAATATTTAAATCAGAACATTCACCCATCCTTTGTGGTAATCTTATCAATATGCAATGCAGGTGCGATGTTTATAGTTTTGGAGTCATATTATGGGAATTGACTACGATGCAGCAACCATGGGGGGGAATGAACCCCATGCAAGTTGTTGGTGCAGTAGGATTTCAACACCGCCGTCTTGACATTCCGGATAATATGAATCCAGCCATTGCAGATATTATTAGGAAGTGCTGGCAGACGTGAGTATATTTCAGTTGTTGCTTTTTGTCGCCTCTAATTGAACATGCTTGATTGGCTACCCATACATCAGATATCATAATTCATAACATCAAGTGCTCAATACTTCTTGGTGACTTGCCTTGAACTAGAGTAGGCCTTAATAATTTATATTGCTTTATAGCTACCATTATTCTAATTAAACAACTTTAGGTTTTTACATGCTGATGAGCTGGTGGATGGTCTGTTGAAGTGCTCAATACTTCTTGGTGACTTGCCTTAAACTAGAGTAGGCCTTAATAATTTATATTGTTTTATAGCTACCATTATTCTAATTAACCAACTTTAGGTTTTTACGTGCTGATGATCTGGTGGATGGTCTGTTGATGTATATTCATGAATTGTGTTTGTTTACCTCTGTTACTTTTTCAGTTCTTTATTCTGCCAGTTAGTTTTCCTTTCTACACATATTCAATTTTCGTTACTTCAGTGAACCTTCATGGTTCATATAAATCATTCTGAGAGCTATCTTTTGTCACGCTGAAGGGGTTCTTAAAATCTGTTACTGAACACCGCCAAGGTTAAATCAAGCTACCTTCTTAAAGTTGTTTTCGTATTGAATTTTTTAATTTCATGGTCAAGTTACCCTCTCATTAATGAAGACATGCTGACCATGATCAAATGTTTGGGGATGCTAGAAGTAATCTTGGCTGATAATGGTTCAAGCGGTTGTTTTGAAGTTGTTTAGGTATATTGGTGAAAATTATGTAGTATAATATTGAGAAATTGGTTTTATTTTGGTGACGAAAACAAGAAATCCTGTGAATTATGGTACATATGCACAAAATATACTCATCTCCAATATATATATACAGAGTGAACCTGAGTGGTGAAGCTATGACCGTGAGCTAAGCCATGTGTCTGTCCTTTATATGGGGAAAAAACTATTCCCATTACAACTTTTATGAATAAAAGTCGCATTTAATTTCCTAAAACTCCTTCAATATTTATAAAATAGAGAAGTTATCACTGATTCATACTTCTTTTTCAAGTAGCATTCAATTAATTCTCCTGAACCAACGGGTTCAAACTCCAAACCTCTTTTAACAGTACAAGAGAGTTTTCCTATATTTATATTGCATTTTTATTTACTAGTAAGTCACTTTATTGTTTTTAGCTCTCTTTAATTTCATATGCAGTGTAGGCTCATGCTCCAACTAGATGTATATTTTCATTTACTATTAATGTATTTCATTTTTGTAATAAACACCCTTAACCTCTTACTTTAACGACAAAGGACCAACCAACTAGATTATCATTTATAGATAATGTAACTTTACATATAGCAAAATTTTCTAAAATCATCATTTAATAAATAATTTATCGAGGAAAAAAATTTATTTAGCCCTACACAGAAAATATTTCTTGCTTCGCCCCTGGCTATGACTCGCCTCACATACAACTTCTCATTAATATATATTCCTATTCCCTTGAATTCTGTCCTTCTGTATTTGTTTTACTCTGAAATAGTTATTGTT